>QRFJ01005869.1:0-20703 GCA_006176705.1 Cocos nucifera
AATGATATGCTACTCAGCATGACTATATGCATCATTAACTTTGGTGACGGCTTGAGCATTGATTATAATAATTCTTGCTTAAGTAGCTCTAATATGTTCATATGTAGTGACCCAGGGGTATGATAGTGGTTCGGGGCCTTCAAGTGGCAGAGAAAAGGTACGACGAAAGCACATGCAAAGTTAGTGGGAAAGCACGCATTTCCTACTACTTGGTGACCTCTTTCACCTGATAATATGGTTGCCCCATCGGTAGAGGACTTAAGAAATGAGACCTCTCAACGCCATGCTCCAAACTTCATATACCATTAACATTCGTTGCATCTTGCCACCACTTCTTTTAATCCATGAGGATCACTAGACTCAATGCATGTGGACTGATTTGGCTACTTCAATAAGTCTGAATTGGGATCCTACATATCTAAGACTTAATCACATAACCCAACTTCTGGAAGCTACAACTTTTTTCTATAATTTTTAGTTTTAGTGCTCTTTTTTCTGAAATTTGGTAACCTTTTAGTAACTATGAGGATGTGACAACCCTTAAGAGGTTCTTTGCATCATACTAAATTAAGGGTACGAAAATATTTGCACTTTGGTACATATCGCCTAGGTTGCATTTGGTGCATTATCAGGCAATGATAATCTAGATTATTTGGTAATCTGGATTACCTACAATCCGGATAGATTGTCAGTAACGTTGATTACTATATTTGGTATACATAGGTAATATTATAATAAAATTATTGAAAATCTTGATTGACATATTTGATATGACAATCAGATTACTGGTAATCTAACATCAAATTTCTAAAATATTTTTAAATCAAATTTATTAAAAATCATACCCTACACATAAAATATAAATATATATTATAAATATATATACATATTACATATTATAATATTTATATAATAATTTAAATTTATTATATTATTATATTATAATATTATGATAATATATTATTATAATATTAATATTATAATTATAATAATATTATATAATATAATATTATGTAATAATATTATTATAATATTATATTATATTATATTAATAATTCAAATATAAATATTATATATTATATATAATATATTATATTCTAATATATATCTATATTTATAATATATATTATAATATATTATTTTAATATAATATAATATAATATAATATTATTATAATATTATTATAATATATTATAGAATAAATTATAAAAATATCTCTAAGTTTAGGTGTAAATCATACTTGTATCAAAAATTTAAAAAATATACCGTTATATCCTTAAGATTTATTTTTAACCTACAAAAATTCTTCTCTGTATGGGTTAAAGTGTAGGTTAAAAATAAATCTCAAGGATATAATGGTATATTTTTCAAACTTCTAGATGTAAGTATAATTTAAATTTAAATTAAAAAAAATTATAATTTATCTTATATTATATATATTATTATTATATTATCATATATTACTATATTATAATATTATTATAATATATTATTATTAAAATAATAATATTATATAATATAATATTATAATATAAAATATTATAATATAACATAATATTATATTATATAATAATATTATATAATAATAATATTAATATAATATATATATATTATATTAATAATATAAATAAATATGTAATATATTATATTCTAATATATATTTATATTTATAATATATAATATAATATAATATAATATAATATTATTACAATATTATTATAATATATTATTATTATATTATAATACTATTATAATATTATAATATTATTATATAATATAATATTATATTATAATATTATTATAATATTATATTATATTTTTTTATGAAGATATTTTTATCTAAATATATCATTATCAGATTACCAAATATTTAGTAATCTGGATAGCCATTCCTCCACTTGGTAATTCAGATTATCTCATGAGAGATAATTTGGATTACCAACCTAAAAGATATACCAAATGTTATAATCTGGTGGAGCTCTTTTAAATTATCAACAATCTAGATAGATTGCTGGCTATCAAACGCAATTCTAGAGTAAAAGTTTCCTTGTAGAAAAGACTTTACTCCGGCATATCTTCCAATTCAAGAGAAGTTAGACCCATCTAGCTCCAAGATGATTTTCATCTTAATATAAATTTCTTACAAGTAGTTTATTAATTTAACAAAAATTCTATTTTTTTTAGCTAGAAGAAGAATCTGACTTGAATTTAGAGGCTTCAACCTCACTAGTAAAAATAAGGATACTATAATTAACAATATTATTTAATTAATTAAAGCAAAAAGGGCCTAAACCCTAGTTTTACCATTCTACCATAAAATATTCCAGTTGAGCAAATTAAAAGAATTGCTTGCTTATCTCTCAATCAATTCATATTTAATCTACTATATATCTAATCCAATCAAAAGAATGCCAAAAAAAAAAACCGGAAATGTGGAACGCTAAAACCTTGTCAAGTCTTTTCCAAGTTCCACCAGGAAATTTTGTCAAAGAAAGAGCTGGCAGAAGAGGCAAGTTGGCATTATTTACCGTCTCTCTTGCTTGTGGGGCCAAAAAAGTGATTTTAGAGATTTTTCGAACTTTGGAATCTGATACTTGCTCCTTGTAGCTAATAATTGTTCACAGGCTGTGAGATGGGCAAAAAAAACTTTGGACAATTGAATTGCTCAACATTATAAGCTCTCCACATGGAAGTCACCATAATTTGGCATTTATAGTGTATGTGGAGGATGGCATATTATGTCAACATCTCATGACAGGCAAGCAGGGCTAATAGACATAAAAGATTATATGGCTATTGAATTTAAAAGTAAAAAAAAAATTCTATTTTTGAATCAAGTTCGTTCAAATTTGATTGAATCAAGAAAAATATTTTAAAAATTTTTTCTCTTAAATCCAAATCAGATCTGAGACTCTTCAGATATGAGCTTATCGATCTAATAAAATAAAATAAAATAAAATAAATCTAATTTAATTATACTTTTATTATGGGTAATTCTATTATCCTGTGATGATCTCGATATTTGCCTGAGGTTCTGGATGTAGCCACGCAAGCACCTGGCCTCTACCGATATCCACTCGGGCAGCATCTAGAGATCTTCTCCTTCTCAATCTATCCTCCAAAAATTAGATTTGGATCTGATCTTGAAGATCTTTAAAACAGCTTTTGAAGATCAGCCGTTGTCTCTTACAGCAGTACTGCCTTCTTCCTTTCTTGTCATCTTTTTCTTGCTTGGATCGCACCAAACTCGAGCCCAAGAACCCTTGAACGTGGATAGGAGAGAGAGGACCTGAAGATGGCGTGGAGAGGGAGGAAGAGAAGCTTTATGGCATGGGCAAAGGGCAGAAACTCTCAATTCTAGATGCAAACAAGATTTATGTAGATCCTACTGCGTCATGCAATGCCACATTATCCTGGCCAATTACGGCTCTTTATGTAATCAAATTTAAATCTGATTTATAGGATGACATCATCTGATCCAATCAGATTAGAGTCCCTCATAAACCTTCTTAGGTGGCACCAAGACTGATCAAACAGGACTCCTTGGTGCCACCTAATTTGAAATCATGAAGCAACTTGGAGTCCCATCTGTATAGGACTCCAGGCGTGATCCACATGGGGCGTACGCCTCCCTAGGCATGCACCCCTCTCTTTCTACTTTTTAGCAGAAAGACAAAGTCTCATGTTCTCTTCTATGGGTACATGACACATGGGCAGATGTCTAAGTGTCAAAGGTCAACATTTGACCAAAGTCCAAAGATAAGATTTAGCAGGTGACGAAAAATGACAAGTATTATCTCAAATTTATCTCATAAATTAAGACAACTCTTTTCTAACTTGGACAAGCTTCAGTTAGACCAAGTAAAGATTCTTGAGTGAGCCCAGATACATTTGGCTCAATCGAGACAAGCTTTAATGATTGTTAAAGGAGAACATTAGGCTCAATCGTGTGCTAGCACGATTTTCTTGAATCTAATTGAATCTTATTCAAATCAATTGAACTAGATTAGTCCAATTAATAATATCTAGATTCAAACTCTTGTTTGTGTGACCTAGTTAGGTTCAGTTCCATATGGTAATGGGATACATCGCGATCTCTATCATCGATATCATCGAAATACCTTTCGATGGATCAGAACTTTTTTGATTCAGATAACTAGTATGATCAATCATCCAAATCATTCTAATTGCTTCCAAAATCTACCAGTGATACCTAGCAGCATATGGTGGCAATCCATCAGAACTAAAAATGAACCTCTTGGTGCAGTTACTTATGTGATTAAGTTCCTCTATCTTGAGCTCCGATCGAATTAGGATTAAGGTGATCTCATCAGACCCAAACTTCCGTCATATGAATTAATCATTCGCTTCAAGTCTAATGTGAAAACCCTAATAGAAACTCTTTCTATTATTTCACTCTGCCATGGCCATGGGCTTATGGATTTGATTCTCATGATCATTATAAGAGTGCTCTGCATCTACCAAGGTAGATAGATCCCCTATCGGTGTAATCCAATTCCTACAATAAACATGCTATAGCCAACATACACCTTAGAATTCCGAATGGCTAGGAGACCGAGTTATGGTGTAGTCAAACTATAACACTTTCAAGGTGAACTGCCGATGCACCTCAGGTCAAAGAACCAGACACACCACTGCAGCTTCAAGCCAGTCATCGACGAGAAGATAGACTTCCTTATGACTGCTCGAGGTGGTCATGCTTAGTGCCCTCGTTCTCTAACGAGTATATGTACTCTCACTCTGGTGTCTCTACACCAAAGACTCAAGACTCATCTATCCTAAAGAAGCAAACGTACACCAACCTTCTGGATCAATCACCATCCTCATGATGATCCTACAGTCGAAAGCATTTTATGAGTTAATAATGAAAATTCATGTCTTAAATTTTCAACTCTTGAAAATATGAACTATCATTGCCATTAACTTAAGGGATGTATCACAGACACTTTTAAATATACATTATGATAGAAAATAACATATTTTATTATTTATAGTCAAAATTATAATTTTGTCATTAGATGTGTATTACAAGTGTCAGCCAATTCTGACTTCTAGGGCACACATATCTAACAAATTTTTACTTGACCTAAAACCAATTGGCTATAAATCTAAGTCCCATCTTCTCAAGATAGGTTTCGATCTTTTGCTGGCCCAACGGCTTTATGAGTGAGTCTGCCACATTGTATGCAGAGTCGACTCTCTTGACCTCGACATAATCTTTCTCGAGGTAATCGCGGATGAGGTGGTATTGCCACTCGATGTGCTTGAATTTCTGGCGAGACCTCAGCTTCTTAGCAAGGGCTATTGCGCCATTATTGTCGCAGTACAAAGGAATGGCATCTGATGGCATCACTCTGATCTCTGCAGTGAATTTTTTGTACCAGAATGCCTCCTTCGTAGCTTCTGATGCAGCGATGTATTCTGCTTCTATAGTGGAATCTGCTATCACTATCTGTTTGAAATTCTTCCAATTGACAGCACCACCATTACACACAAATAGACTCCTAGATGTCGACTTTCGATCATCTATATCGGACATAAAATCCAAGTCTGTATACCGTGGACTTGGAGTTCTCCATTACCAAAAATCAATAACATATCCTTAGTTCTTCTCAAGTACTTAAGAATACTCTTCATAGAAGTTCAGTATTCTTCACCTGGATTCGACTGATATCTGCTCGTGACACTCACAGCATGGGCTATATCAGGTCGTGTACATAATATGGCATACATGAGGCTCCCTATTGCTGAAGCATAAGGGATCTTGCTCATGCATTCAATCTCCTCTGGTGTGTTAGGATATATTTTCAAGAAGAGATGAATGCCATGTCTGAAGGGTAACAATTCCCTCTTGAAGTTTTCCATGCTAAACCTCTTTAGCACTTCCTCTATGTACATCTTCTATGAAAGACCTAGCATCCTATTCGGTCTATCTCTATAGACTTTGATTCCTAAAATGAAGAATGCTTTTTTTAGGTCTTTCATGGAGAATGCTTTAGATAACCACATTTTAACTATGATCAACATGGGAATATCATTCCCAATAAGGAGGATATCATCCATGTACAGTACGAGGAAGACAATAGCGCTCCCACTGATCCTTTTAAAAACATATGGTTTCTCCTCATTTTTGATGAAATCAAATAATTTGATCACATCATTAAAATGAGTATTCCAGCTCCGAGATGCTTGCTTGAGTCCATATATGGACCATTGTAGTTTGCATACTTTATGATCAGTATCACTGGATGTGAAACCTAGTAGTTATTCTATATAGATATCTTCCTCAAGGTATCCATTTAAGAACATCATTTTCATGTCCATTTGTCATATTTTATAATCGAAATAAGCTGTAATAGCAAGTAATGTGCGGATGGATTATAGCATAACTACTGGTAAAAAGGTATCTTGACAGTCAATGTCTTCATACTGACTATAACCTTTTGCCACTAATTTACCTTTGAATGTCTTCACATTTCCATCTACAACAATCTTTCTCTTGTAGATCCATTTACACCCAATAGGTACTATACCTTTTGGTGGATCTACCAAGGTCCAGACTTAGTTTGAGTGCATCGAGTCAATTTCTAACTTCATTACCTCTAACCACTTTTCGGAGTCGATATCCGATATCGTCTCGTCATAGGTTTTGGGATCACCATGAACCCCATTATCTTCGAGGAATATTTTCTCTACTTTCTCTAAAATAGTACCTAAGTACCTCTCAAGGAGACAAAAAATTCTTTTCGATCTATGAGGTGAAGGAGGTAGTGATTGTATTGGCTCAACTTGATTTGGTTCCATAGGATCCTTAGCTCATTGCTCTTGAAAGACTTTCTCCTTTAGCTTGATCTGCTTTCTAATGCCGCTATCTTGAATAACTATTTTTCAAAAAAAATGGCATGCCGACTCATAATCACATTGTGGTCTTCTAAAATGTAGAAATAATATCCTATTGATTCTTTAGGATATCCTATAAATCGAGCTCTAAAGGATCTATAGTCTAACTTGTCCACTTGTTGTCTTTTGACATGAGTCAGACAACTCCAAATTCTGAGATGACTCAGACTTGATTTCTTACCATGCCATATCTCATATAAAGTGGTAAGAACGATTTTAGATGAAATCCTATTCAGTAAATATATAGCAGTTAATAGACTATATCTCCAAAGAAAATCAGGAAGGTCTGTGAAGCTCATCATGGATCAGACCATATCTAATAGGGTTCGATTTTTTCATTCAAAAATCCCATTGAGTTGAGATATTCTAGGTGGAGTCTATTGAGAGACTATATCATTTTGCCTGAGATAGTCTAAGAATTTTCGACTAAGGTATTCACCTCCTCGATCTGATCGAAGAATCTTAATGAATTTTTCAGTTTGCTTTTTGACTTCATGTCTGAATTTTTTGAACTTTGCAAAGGATTCAGACTTGTGTCTCATAAGATACACATACCCATACCGAGATAAATCATCAGTAAAGGATATGAAGTAATCAAAGTTGTCTCTAGTCGATACATCAAATGGGCCGCACACATCAGTATGTACTAGGGCAAGTAGATCTGTGGCCCTTTTCCTATGTCCTACAAAAGAAAGCTTAGTCATTTTTCCATGAAGACATGATTCATAAATTGGATATGACTCGAAAGTCAAGGAACTCAATAGCCCAATTTTCTCTAATTTGTTAATCCTATCTTCTGCTATATGACCTAGTCTTAGGTGCCATAGATACCTATCGTTTGGACTATCCCTGGATTGTTTTAATCTTATGGCACTCACATTTTGCTCAATTTTAAAGATAGATACATCAATATGTGACTGGTAGAGATCGTTAATGAGAAAACCACTTGTAATTTTATTTTTTTCATAAAGAATATTACAATGATCCTTAAGAAAATTAATTACATAGCCTTCTTGTGCTAAACATGAAATAAAAATTAAATTTCTGCTTGCGGCAGGCACATAATAATAATCCCTAAGAACTAAATCTAAGCTAGATAGTAGTTGAAGAGGGTATATTTCTACGGCCAAAGCAGCAACCTTTGCTTTATTTTTGATGCGTAGGATCATCTCACCATCCCTCAGTCTCCTACTATCCTTAAGATGCTGCATAGAAGTGCATAAATGAGCACTAGAATCAGAGTTAAGCATCCAACTAGATGCAGAAGAAACCATAAGATTAGATTCAATAATGAGCATACCTCTAGAAGAACCTATCTCCTTCTTATTCTTTAGGATGGTCAGGTATGTAGGACAGTTCTAAAGGAAAAACCTAGTTTTTTGGATCAGGTACGTTCAAATCTGATTGGATCAAGAGAGATATTTTAAACATTTTTCTCTTATATCAAGATCAAATCTAAGACTTCCCAGATCTGATATTATTAATCTAATAAAAAAAATAAAATAAAATAAAAAATAAATTAAATCTAATTTAATTTTTCTTGTTGAGGGTAATCTGATTATCCTATGATGATCCTGATGTTTGCCTGAGGTTCTGGATCTAGCTACATAAGTGTCTGGCCTCTATCGATATCCACTCAGATAGGATCTGAAGATCTTCTCCTTCTTTATTATCTCTCCAAAAATCATATCTAGATCTGATTTTGAAGATCTTCAAAACTTCTTTTGAAGATGTGAGTTGTCTCTTGCAGCAGTGCTGCCTTCTTCCTTTTCTTATCACCTTTCTCTTGCTTAGATCGCACCAAACTGAAGTCCAAAAATTCTTGGGCATGGGTAGGAGAGAGAAGACCTGAAGATGGTGGGGAGGAGGGAGAGGGGCAGTCTTATGGCATGGGTAATGGATCAAGATTCTTAGATCTTGGCACAGATAGGATTTTTGTAGACGCTATTGCGCCATGCAGTGCCACATCATCTTGGCCAATCACGACCTTTTATGCAATCAAATCTAAATCTGATTGGTGGGATGATATCATCTGATCCAATCAGATGAAAGCCCCTTTGAATCATCCTTAGATGGTGCCAAGACTACTCAAAGATAAGTCTTTGGTGCCACCTAGGTAGAGTCCCTGAAGTAACCTAGAGTCCCATCTGTATAGGACTCTAAGCGTCATTATCTTTGGGCGTAGCCTCCCTAAGTATGCACCCCCTCTCTTTCCACTTTTTAGCAGGGAGATAAATCTCTATCTGCTCTCCTATGGGTGCATGACATATGGGCAGATGTCTAAGTGTCAAAGGTCAATGTTTGACCAAATATCCGAAATAGGATTTAGCAGGTGACGAAAAATGGTAGATATTGTCTCAAATTTATTTCATAAATTAAGACAACCCTTTTCTAATCTGGACAAGCTCCAGTCAAACCAAGTAAAGGTATCTGAGTGAGTCAAGATACATTTAGCTCAGTCGGGATAAACTTTAATGATAATTAAAGAAGAACATTAGGCTCAATCATGTGCTAGCACGATTTTCTTAAACCTAATTGAATCTAATTCAAATCAATTGAACTGGGTTAGTTCAATTAATGATATCCAGATCGAAACCCTTATTTGTGTGATTCAATTAGGTTTAGATCCATATGGTAATGAGATATGTCATGATCTCTATCATCAACATCATCGAAATATCTTTTGATGGATTAGAACTTTTTTGATTCAGACAACTAATATGATTGATCATCTAAATCATTCTAATTACTCTCAAAATCCACCAGTGATACCTAGCAGCATATGGTGGTAACATATTAGAACTAAAAATGAGCCTCTCGGTGCAGTTATCTATATGATTAAGTTCTTCTATCTTAAGCCCAGACTGGATTAGGGTTAAGGTAATCTCGTCAAACCCTAATATCCGTCATATGATTAATCACTGATTTAAGTCCAATGTGAAAATCTTAATAGAAACTCTTTCTATTATTTCACTTTACCATGGCCATGGGCTTATGGACTTGATTCTCATGATCATCATAGGGCTTCTCCTCATCTATCGAGGTAGATAGATCCTCTATTGGTGCAATCCAATTCCTACAATGAACATACTATAGCCAACATACACCTCAAGATTCTGAATGGCTGGGAGACTGAGTTATGGTGTAGTCAGACTATAACACCCTCAAGGTGAACTACCAATGCACCTCAAGTCAAAGAATCAAACACACAACTGCAGCTTTGAGCCAGTCATCGATGAGAAGGTAGACTTCCTAATGACTGATCGAGGTGGTTACGCTCAATAACCTCGTTCTCTAATGAGTACCTGTACTCTCATTTTAGTATCTCTACACCATAGACTTAAGACTCATCTACTATAGAAAAGTGATTGTATATCAATCTTCTGGATCAATCACTATCCTCATGATGATCCTACGGTCATGAGCATTTTATGAGTTAATAATGAAAATTCATGTCTTAAATTTTTAACTCTTGAAAATAAGAACTATCATTGTCATTAACTTAAGAGATGTATCACAGACACTAAATACACATTATGATAGAAAATAATTTATTTTATTATTTATAGTCAAAATTATAATTTTGCCCTCAAAAGTGCATAATAAGTGTCAGCCAATTCTGGCTTTTAAGGCACACATATCTAATAAACTCTCACTTGACCTAAAGCCAATTGGCCATAAATCTAAGTACCATCTTTCCAAGGTGGGTTTCGATCTTCTGCTTGCCCAACGGCTTTATAAGTGGGTCTATCATATTATCTGTGAAGTCGACTCTCTTGATCTTAATGTATCCTTTCTCGAGGTAATCATGGATGACGTGGTATCATCGCTTGATGTGTTTGAATTTTGGTGAGACCTCGGCTCTTTTGCAAGGGCTATGACGCCACTATTATCGCAGTACAGAGGATTGGCATCTGATGGCATCACTCTGATCTCAGTGGCAAACTTCTTGTACCAGAATGCCTCTTTTGTAGCTTCTGATGCAGCGATGTATTCTGCTTTCATGGTAGAATTTGCTATTACTATCTATTTAGAACTCTTCCAACTGATAGCACCACCATTACACATAAGTAGATTTTTAGATGTCGACTTTTGATCATCTATATCACACATAAAATTCGAGTCTGTATATCCTTGGACTTTGAGTTCTCCATTTCCAAAAATCAAGAACATATCCTTAGTTCTTCTTAAGTACTTAAGAATACATTTCATAGAAGTCCAGTGTTCTTCTCTTAGATTTGACTGATATCTACTGGTGACACTTACAGCATGGGCTATATCAGATCGTGTACATAACATGGCATACATGAGGCTCCCTATTGTAGAAACATAAGAGATCTTGCTCATGCGTTCAATCTCCTCTGGTGTGTTAGGATACATTTTCTTAGAGAGATAAATGCCATGTCTGAAGGTTACCAATCCTCTCTTGGAGTTTTTCATGCTAAACCTTTTTAGCACTTCCTCTATGTACATCTTCTGTGAAAGACCTAGCATCCTATTCGGTCTATCTCTATAGACTTTAATTTCTAGAATGAAGGATGCTTCTCCTAGGTCTTTCATGAAGAATTCTTTAGATAACCACATTTTAACTATGGTCAATATGGGAATATCATTTTCAATAAGGAGGATATCATCTACGTACAGTATGAGAAAGACAATAGCGCTCCCACTGACCTTTCTAAAAATACATGATTTTTCTTCATTCTTGATGAAATCAAATAATTTGATTACATCATTAAAACAAGTATTCCAGCTCTGAGATGCTTGCTTGAGTCCACATATGGACCTTTGTAGCTTGCATACTTTGTGATCAGTATCACTGGATGTGAAACCTAGCGGCTGTTCCATATAGATATCTTACTCAAGATATTCATTTAAAAATATCATTTTTACATCCATTTGCCATATTTCATAATCAAAATAGGCTACAATAGCAAGCAATGTGTGAATGGATTTAAGCATAGCTACTGGTGAAAAGGTATCCTGATAGTCAATGCCTTCGCACTGACTATAACCTTTTGCCACTAATCTAGCTTTAAATGTCTCTACATTTCCATCTACACCAATCTTTCTCTTGTAGATCAATTTACATTCAATAGGTACTATACCTTCTGGTGGATCTACTAAGGTCCAGACTTGGTTTGAGTGCATCGAGTCAATTTCTGACATCATTGCCTCTAACTATTTTTCGGAGTCAATATCTGATATCATCTCGTTATAGATTTTAGGATCATCACCATGAACTCCATTACCTACGAGGAACATTTTCTCTACTTTCTCTAAAATAGTACCTAAGTACCTCTCAAGGGAATGGGAAACCCTTTTCGATCTACGAGGTAGAGCAGATAGTGATTGTATTTGCTCAACCTGATTTGGTTCCAAAGGATCCTTAGCTCTTTGCTCTTAGAAGACTTTCTCCTCTAGCTTGATTTGCTTTCCAATGCTGCCATCTTGAATAAACTATTTTTCAAAAAAGATGGCATGTTGACTCACAATCACATTATGATCTTCTGAAATATAGAAATAATATTCTAATGACTCTTTAGGATATCCTATGAATCGAGCTCTAAAGGATCTATAGTCTAACTTGTCTGCTTTTTATATTTTGACATGAGCCAGACAACCCCAAATTCTAAGATGACTTAGACTTGGTTTCTTACCATGCCATATCTCATACGGTGTGGTAGGAATGGTTTTAGAAGAAATCCTATTCTGTAAATATATAGCAGTTAACAAACTGTGTTCCAAAAAAAAATCAGAAAGGTCAGTGAAGCTAATCATGGATCGGACCATATCTAATAGGATCTAGTTCATCCATTCTAAAATTTTGTTGAGTTGAGCTATTTTAAGTGGAGTCCATTGAGAGACTATGCCATTCTGCTTGAGATAGCCCAAAAATTTCTGACTAAGAAATTCACCTCCTCGATCTGATCGAAGAATCTTAATGGGTTTTTTAGTTTGCTTTTCTACTTCATGTCTGAATTATTTAAACTTTTCAAAGGCTTCAGATTTGTATCTCATAAGATATACATATCCATATCGAGATAAATCATCGATAAAGGTTATGAAGTAGACAAAATTACCTCTAGCCGATACATCAAATGGGCCGCACATATCAGTATGCACTAGGGTAAGTAAATCCGTGGCCCTTTCCCCATGTCCCATAAAAGAAAGTTTAGTCATTTTGCCATGAAGACATAATTCACAAATTGGATATGACTCGAAAGTCAGTGGACCCAATAGCCCAATTTTCTCCAATTTGTTAATCTTATCTTCTGCTATATGACCTAGTCTAAGGTGCCATAGATACCTATCGTTTGGACTATCCTTAGGTTGTTTTGATTTTATGGCATTCACATTTTGCTCGATATTAAAAATAGGTACATCGATATGTAACTGGTAAAGACCGTTAATAAGAAACCACTTACAATTTTATTTCTTTCATAAAGAATGTTACAATGGTCCTTAAGAAAACTAATTACATAGCCTTCTTATACTAAACATGAAATAAAAATCAAATTTCTACTTGCTGCAGGCACATAATAATAATCCCTAAGTACTAAATCTAAATCAGATGGTAGTCGAAGAGGATAGATTTTCACGGCCATAGCGGTAACTCTTGCTCCATTTTTGATGCGTAGGATCATCTCACCATCCCTCAGGCTCTTGCTATCCTCAAGATCCTACATGAAAGTGCATAAATGAGCACTAGAACTAGAGTCAAGCACCCAACTGGATGCAGAAGAAATCATAAGATTAGATTCAATAATGAGCATACCTCTAGAAGGACCTGCCTTCTTCTTATTCTTTAAGGTGGCCAGGTATGTAGGGCAGTTCTGCTTCCAATGGCCGTCAGTATTGCAATGAAAATATTTTTCTTTATTAGCGGTCTTCTTCTTCGATTCTACCTTCTTTTTCTTACCTCCTTCCACTTTCTATCTTTTCACAGACTTCTTCTTCTTTCCAAAAGACTTTCTCTTGGAAGAAGTCCATTCTATAGTAAATACTGAGCCTTTAAAACCTTTCATTGAAAGCTCAGCGGTAACCAGCATGTTCATAAGCTTAGTCAGAGTATTTTGAAGTTTATGCATATGGTAGTTCATGATGAACTGCCCATATGGATCGGTCAAGGATTACAGAATTATATCATTCTACAGATCTAGATCCAACTTTACTCCGAGTTTCTCAAGCTCTTCTAAGTCCTTGATCATCATCAGACAATGATCTTGAACTGACTGTCCATCATGCATTTTAGCCTTGAATAGTCATTTAGTGATCTGATATTTGGCTACACGACTATGTTCACCAAACATCTCTTATAGGTGAGCCAATATTTGGTGGATAGTCTTGATATCTTCATGTTGGCACTGAAGCTCATCAAACATCGAGCTCAACATATAGTATCTAGCCATGTTATCTTCATCCATCCACTTGTCAAGAGACACTCTCTATTTAGTCGATGGATGAGCTGGTAAGATGGAAGGATCCTGGTTCAATACATGAGTTAACTTCTCAAAATTCAAATGATTTTGAAGTTTTGGAGCCAATCCTTGTAATTGAGTTCGGTTAGTCTATGAGTGTTCAGGATACATGCTAGTGGGTTGGATGCAAATATTTTGATTTTTCTGTAGAGAGTCAAAGTTTCTAGTTAGATATTATAATTAAGATTTAACTAATTTATTTAGAGATTTAATTTTTAAATAAATTAGCTCCTACTATTTTTTTGGATCCCTATACTCTCACTGTAGAGATGCAAAAATCTTCATGATTATAGATTTCTAATGGGTGGTGTAGTCCCACCATCTGACTCATCACCTCACCTAATAGTTATTGATGATGGATTAGCCAATGAGTAGATAACTCTTGTTCAATGATTTTCTAATCATGGTGCATCCAAATTTGATCTTTAATTCATGAATCTCACCATGCCCGAAATATTGATCCACTTCTTAGTTAAGTCATACCCACCATTTGAACAGATTAAATTTCTAATTGGATCTCTCATTGTATCTAAAATATTGAGCCTAATTTATCCTCCAGCATGTAGCATCCAATGCTTAATAGACATGATTGTGTCTTTTTAGTGTAACTGAACCACTGTGACTAGCCGAGAATAATCAACTCTGGAAAGGACCCGTATATCTACAATGGTGGAAGACCTTAGACTTAATATTTTCTTAGAGAGATTTGATTTATGTCTCTTTAAACTTGACTTACAATAGCCATAACAATTATGACTAACCTAGTGGCATGGGTTAGCTCAGATTGTTAACCCACCTTAGATCAGGACTGGGTCGACAAATATGGCCAGGTAAGTGAGACCGGTGGAAGGAATATGCCATTAACTCGATAAGAACGTATTCAAGTCAAGTAGCTCCCAATTAAAAATCAGTCGGTCATATCTGTTAGACTTATCTTAGACACCAAATTATTGAGCCAGAACCAATCATGTTAGCCTACAATCCAGACTCTAACCACTGAGCCTAATTAGGTCTTAGCTTGATCATGACCCATGTAATTCGATCTTGATCCAGACTTAATCTCATTAGGCTGGTCAATTTAAGCACTCTTGATCCCATCTAACCAACTCTTGATTCAGTTTGATCAACCGCTAGACCTAATTGAGCTACCCAAGCTCGAATCCAATTTTATAAATATATCTTAAATCTAAAAATTTTTAAATTTTAGATTTAATATATTTTATAATCTTAATTCTTAATTAAGTTTAGGATTCACAAACAAAAACATGTAAACAGAATCCTAGGATTTCAGGATCTAGGATTTTGCAAAAAATAAGTGTTAGGTTTCTGATTAAGGATGAATGTGCAGCACCCCTATACACCATAAAAACATCCCATCGAATGAGAAGAGAGGGCATTTAAATCCTACTTTGTTCTTATGACCGGACGGCCAAGGGGAATGCCTTAATCAAAAATATGAAAACTACAAAACTAGTAAGATCTACATCATATATCTCATATATAAAAATTGATCTAACTATAAACATGTTTTGCATACATCTTCATGTATTATATCATGCATGTTTTCATATCTAAATTATCTCATAATCATCTAAAAAATTAAATTTAAATTGATCATATCAAATTAAAATCTATTCTAGATAATTATGTAGAACTATTCTACAACTAGTCTAAACATGCATTCATCATATCTCATATGAATAAAAATTAAATAACTCTATTTTTTATTTTTTAAATCTTATGATAATATTTATAATATTAAAAAATAGTAAATAAATAGATCTAAAAATTATAATTTAATCAAATTAAATTATGATCTTGCTAGACTACACATAGATAATTCTATTCTACGACTAATCATGCATCTTGTACAACTTAGATCTAAATTATTTAATTTTTAATTTTTTTAATTTTAGATCTAATCATATCTCATGTGATATCTAAAATTATCTAATTATCATTCAAAATTAAAATATAATTAGATCTAATGGAAAATGCGACCTGGCTCTAATACTAGTTGAAGAAAAAATCTAATTTTCAAGGTCAGATTCGTTTAAATCTGATTGGATCAAGAGAGATATTTCAAAATTTTTTTTTTAGATCTAGATCAAATCTGAGATTTTCTAGATCTGATATTATTAATCTAATAAAATAAAATAAAATAAAATAAAAAATAAATTAAATCTAATTTAATTTACCTTATAGAGGGTAATCTAATAACCCTGTGATGATTCTAATGTCTGCCTGAGGTTCTGAATCTTGTCAAGCAAGTATCCGACCTCTACTGATATCTACTTGAATAGGATCTGAAAATCTTCTCCTTCTTTATAACCTCTCCAAAAATCAGATCTGAATCTGATTTTAAAGATCTTCAAAACTCCTTTCGAAGATGTGAGTTGTCTCTTACAGTAGTGCTACCTTCTTCCTTTTTCTGTCGCCTTTCTCTTGCTTGGATCGCACCAAACTGAAGCCCAAAAATTCTTGGGCGTGGGTAGGAGAGAGAGGACCTAAAGATGGCATGGAAGAGGGAGAGGGGCAGCCTTGTGGCATGGGCAATGGATCAAGATTCTTAGATCTTGGCATAGATAGGATTTTTATAGACCCTATTGCGCCATGCAGTGCCACATCATCCCAGCCAATCATGGCCTTTTGTGCAATCAGATCTAAATTTGATTGGTGAGATGACATTATTTGATCCCAATCAGATAGAGCCCTCATAAATCATCCTTAATGGCACCAAGACTGATCAAAGATATCTTTGGCCACCACTTTAAGTAGAGTCCCTAGAAGTAACTAGAGTCCCCATACTGTTGCGAATCCAGCGCATCGTTATCTTACTCTTCTATTTTTAGGCTGCAAACACCATCCGTTACTCCAGCCGCTATTTGGGTATCCCCGCCCCTTAGCTATCTTGCCACTTTTTTAGCAAAGGACATTTTGCCAGATGTGTCATACATAGCTCTATCTACTCTCCTATAAGGTGTCATGACAGCAGAGGGAGCAAGATTGAGATCATAGTATTGCAAGAGAGGTTCATTCGTATTGACCACATCACTCGTGCTAAACATAAGAGAATATAACAGGAGATAGAAAGAGAGGAGGGTGTTGGCGACACACTCTCATTGCTCACATAAAGTGAAAGGACAACCTTTGCGTGACACTCTAGATAGAGTAAGCATCACAGTGTCATGAGTACTTAGTAACAGGGGACTAAGTGGAAGCCAAACGATCCATATCTATGGGCTTGAGTCACGAAGACGTATCAGACTTGTAGAGACTTACAATTAAATAGGAATAACGATGGTAGGCCCTCAATCGTGTGCTAGCATGATATATATTGAATCTCTCATATTATAGAGCATAAGTTCATATAGTCAAGAAAGTTAGTCCTAATTGATGATAGATCTCATAGATGGACATACCTCACCTATCTGTATTGTGTGACCTATGTATAGATGTTAATGTTCATCGTTCTGTACATGCGTAAAATATCGAGAATGTTCTACATGACCTATGCATATCTGCATGACTATCACTCAGAAACAGCATATGACTGATGGGATCAGCATCTGGGTATTTATTTTGATCTATCAGACAACTAGTATGATTGATCACTCATGGCGCAATACTGAGAGAGTTACAATACATACATCCTTCTACTACATAAATCCGAGCTCAAAGATGTACACCCTTAGCAGATATACTGAGTACGAGAACTCATTCGCAGAACTCAATAACAGCAATAATCTATAGAGTCTGACGTTACTCCCTTTGTGATTAAGCTCTCTTATCTTAAGCCCTGACAGTATGCTTAGAGTCTTGTTAGGAGGTAATCCTCGTCTTCATTCCTCTCTAACATCATCTATCATAAAATGTACACTCACATTGATTCAAGTCACCAATTAGTTTTATAGAGAGCCGAAATAGACAACTCTTATCATTTTACGGTCGGCGCATGGAACTCATGGGCTTACTCGACTTGTCGATCTCACATGAAGATCAGCGACACTCAAGAGGAATCCCACAGATGCAAGCACCGATTGTAAGAGTAGAACCTACTAGTTGAGATGAGAACAAGCACTCATCCATCTCTCACGGAGTAGAAGGGTGGCTATTTATTGCCGAGACAGTCATATACACATAGAATGTATACATCACAGTGAGAGGTCTAGAGAGATTGATTGTTGAGAGGAAAGTCTTATTTCCCAGAGTATACGCAGGATTGTACGATGCCCGTATCTGATCAGATCTAATAGACGCCATAATTCATGCAATAAGATTTCATCTATGACCTTATACGAGGATCGGTGAATATATTCTCAGATTCTGACTTTAATCATATGTAATTCTATTAAATCATAATAAAGTCAAAACAATTCATAAATAAACATCTAACAGTGTGTTAATATTTAAATTCGAATAATTTACTGATTTGGGTACATCCGATTACCCCTATAGATGATCCTGAATTGCAGCGGAGGTTCTGGATACTTAGCCACGCAAGCGGCCTGCCTCTAACCGGTATCCACTCGGGTTGGCTTGGAGAAACCTCATCTTCTCTATCACACCTCCCAAAATCAGATCTGGATCTGATCTCTGAGGATTTCAAAACTCTCTTGAAGATCTGCCGTCATCCTTTTTGCAGCCAGCGCAGTCCTTCTTGCTTTTTGAAATTCGCCTTTTCCTTGATCTGAAATCGCACCAAACTTAAGTCTCCAAAACACTTTTGGACGTGGGAGAGCAAGGGGAAGAAGAGAAGTATGGGTGGGAGAAGGAGGGGAGAGGCAGCCTTGGACGTGGGAATCTTTTCAAATAAGACTTGAGGATTTTTAGGGTTGGGCGCAGGGTTTTATTTATAAGACTAAAGCGTGATCCCACTCTTCTTCCTCTCAACCAATCACAACCCTTGTGAAAATCAGATCTAAATCTGATTGGTTGAAAAAGAGACCCCTGGATTCTTCCTTAGAGGGCGCCTAAGACGCAAGTCAAACTGGATTCTTAGTAGAACTCTGATTGAATCCTAAAGGAAGGTGGAGTCCTTGCCAACAAGGACTCTAGGCGCCTCTAACTTGGGCTCACGGCCACCTTGGCGGCGCACCTTCTCCTTGCCAGGTTTCTGGCAGGGGGACAAGCGCCACCAGCTGTCTCCAATTAGGTGCATGACATGTGGTCAAAAAAAGTCAAAAAGGGGTGAATGTCAACGGTTTGAACCAGTCAAAGGTAGACTTTTGACCAAATCAAATGAACAAGAAATGGGCAGTGACCAACCAATGGCAGGTAGAATGTCTTAAACAAATAAGACAACCTTTCTAACTTGACAACCTCCAGTCAGACCCATATTGAAGGCCGTCTGATTGAGCACAAACTCCTTTGCTCAGTCAGGACAACTTATATTGTGATAGTAAAAGAAGAACGTTAGGTTTCAATCGAGTGCTAGACACGATGTCCCTTGAACCTAATTGAATCTCAATTCAGATCATGAACTAGATTAGTTCAAATTGATAATCACCATTCAAACCTCTTGTTTGTGTGACCCAGTTAGGTTCAGTTCTGTATGGTATGGGGATTATGTCATTGATACTCTATAATAGAACATCATCGAAACTTCCTTTCGATGGATCAGAAACTCTTCTGATTCGAATCAGCTAGAATGATCGATTTATGCAAATCCTTCTAATTGCTCCCCAAATCCCACCAGTGACACCTTAGCGTATATGGTGGTCAACGCCATCAGATGCTGAATGCGAAACCTCTTGGTTGCAGCTGTACCTGTGTGATTAAGTTCTTCTATCTCGAGCACCCTCGATCAGTATTAGGGTTTAAGGTGAAACCGTCAGTCAAAACCCTAGTCTCTTGTCATATGATGTAATCATTCGATTCGAGTCCCAATTGAAAATCTAAATAGAAACTCTTTCTATTATTTTACTCTACCATGGCATGGATTTCTGGAAACTGAATTCTTCACATGACCATCATAGGGCCTACTCTCTACACCGAGGTAGATAGATCCTATCTTGATGCAATCCAGTTCCTACAATGAAACATAGCTATAGCCAACAATACACTCAAGGGTTCCATATGGACTAGGAGACCCCGAGTAATGGTGTAGTCAAACTATAACACCCTCAAAGGTTGGAACTGCCGATGCATCTCAGAGTCAAAGAACCAGACACACTACTGCAGCATGATGTCAGTCATTGAACGAGAAGGTAGACTTCTTCCTAATGATACTCGAGGTGGTCACGCTCAGCCGTGCCCCCGTTCTCTAACGAGTACCATGTACTTCATCGCTCCGGTGTCT
>QRFJ01005870.1:0-69930 GCA_006176705.1 Cocos nucifera
TCAGAGAGAGATGTAATCTAAGAAACAAGCCTCCTTAGAGTATTTCATCATATGATGCCAAGTCCCTCTAGGAGCTTGACTTTATAGCTCCATACAACTCTCCATCTCTTCTTTCATCAGGTACATCCTCCGAACGTCTCTCATGATCTAAAAAGTCGATCTCCTCTACATAAAGTTTTAAAAGTTAGTTATAAATGTATATGTCTAATCAAAATATACGTGTAGTAATCATTATAAATAGTATAAAGTATAAATAAAATATATCTAACTCGCTATGATATCCTCCTACACCCAGTCCTCTACATGCCAGCTATTCGCGATGTCCAATTATGCTAATCTAGTGGGGGCACTATCAGAATAGGATGTATGGTATGCCGAATCTCAAAAGCACTCCAAAAAGAAATGCAATTCTTCGCCTCATGGTCTCCCCTACTGGCCTCTCCTTCGCATCATAGTGCACGCATCACTTGGAGATGCTTAGTGGTTGCAGCACTGCGGCTATTGTCCTTGATGACCAGATATTAATGGTGCCTAGGGGTTGTGGATGATGCATCCTACAATAAAAAATATTGATATAAATATATAGTTAGGTAAAGGTGATCATAATTATTTATATAAAAGGGAATAAATAATAATAGATATAATAGAAATATACAATCTAACGTAGCGCATGGATCATGCGCGATGTGGATGCAGTGGGAGATGCATCGGTTGGATGAGTATAGTCGGGAGTATGGCTGATGGTAGGATGGCTCTAGATGCCGATGGGAGAGATATCTGATGGAAGAGTAATGCCTGTGGTGCCCGGGGCAGTCGATTGCAAGCACGTGTCATGATGGAGTAGCTCTCGACGCGTGAGATCATATTGCGACCACGTAACCCATCTGAAGAGCGGAGGTATAAAACTAGATGGCAATGTTCGAAGCGTCCATTTCTTGGACCTCATACGGTCAAGGATCATGTAACAATATAACATGTTGAACAATAAATTTAGCATTCATTAGATTATTGTAATTACCAATAGAATTATTTATAATTTCAAAACTATCTAAATTGAATAATTAATTGATCATCGTACAAATTCTTCCATCCGTACAAAAATTTATAAATGTACAGATGTCGGAGATTATGTACACTATTCAATTGTGGGTCTATCGTTATGCAATGCAATAAATAAAAGTAACAAGATATAAATTCTACAACATAAATTATATTCATAAATAATTAAGGATGAGTAATAAATAATTTTACTTTCTATTAGTGGCCAGCTGGGGTGAGGATTCTCTTAGCGGCCGGCATAGCTTACAATCGGCACGCCCTAAGGGCTGCCCACGGCCGTCGACATGGCATGGCCTAAGACTGCCAGCATGGCTCAAAGCTATCCATGGCCACTTTCACGACACGGCCTAAGGCCCAGAACCCATCGACAGGAATTTTCTTATCTACCGACATGGCATGCCCCAAGGGCTATCCATGGCTGTCGACATGGCACGGCCCAAGGGATGTCCACCACCATGGGCACGGTACGACCCAAGGGCTGTCCATGGCCATGGGCATAGCCTAGGTTTTTTATCGATCAGTATTGGCCCAAGGGGCAGTTTGCACTACCGGATTCCATCTAGAGCCATGCTACGGCACCGACGATCTATGAGCTATCCACAGCTCCACCACCACTCTGACATGGCATAGCACGCGCTGCAACGGTCGCAGGAGATTGCACCATCGAGTGATGGTCCTAGAACCACCGACAAGAGTACTCTGTACATTCCGCGCGATATGAAATCCATCAGCTAGATGGATAATTTAAAGATATTTATAATAAATATTTAATCAGATATTATTAAATAAAATTATCAACATATTATTATAAAATATTATAAAATAATTAGTAATAATAACTATACGAACTTATCTTTCTAAAAAAATGATTACATATGGCTACGAAGAAGGAGATTGCAACTAGGAGAATTCGACAGGGTCCGTCGACTCTGGTGATGACTTATGAAGGACGACGATGATCAAGAGGTCGAAGCCTACTGTAAAGAAATAGAAGAGACTAAGATATAGGTTAAGAATAGACTAATAAGACGAGGAGAGTAGAAATAAGATAAAGGAGAGAGGAGCATAAACGAGGCGGTGGATCGGACTGAAGAAAGAGAGGGTAGAAGATGATGAGGGTGGAATACCAGGGCTGAGGGAAGAAAGGTAGAGAAAAAAGATAGAGAAGAGAGTAGGAAGGGTTCTAGTGCCAGCGTAGGTCAGTAATCGAGTGGAAGAGAGAGTAAGAGAGAGAGAGCAAGCAAAGGCTGCG
Organism: Cocos nucifera; assembly: GCA_006176705.1. NCBI lineage: Eukaryota > Viridiplantae > Streptophyta > Magnoliopsida > Arecales > Arecaceae > Cocos > Cocos nucifera. The sequence goes on from QRFJ01005870.1 coordinate 2,312, forward strand.
TCTTATCGACCCGAGAGCTCTATGGTTGCGTAGACGACTTGCAGTAAGAAAATAACGCCGCATAGTGAACGAAGAGAATAACGAGGAAGTAGTCACCAAGTTCAGTACGGGAGGGTTAGGGAGACACGCATATTTGCGAGCTAGATGGGTCGGTCCTCAACAGGTCGGAAGAGAGGAAGTAGAGAGTAGGGAAGTAGAGGAGGAGGTGGCAAGGTGGTGGAGCCAACGGATGAGTCGATCGAAGGAGGAGGGGAGGTGGCAGGGCCAGCAGCCGGGCTGGTCGGGAAAGAAGGGGCAAGCGGGGAGGTGGCAGAGCCGACAGCAAAGAGGGTGAAAAAGGAGGAAGAGGGGGAGGTGGCGGAGCTAGCGGTCGAGGAAGAAAATGGAGGGGAGGACTCGACGCCAGTCGAAGAAAGAAACGGAGGGGAGGGCCTCACCAACGGTGGAGAAGAGGGCAAGAGAGAGAGCATGCTCGGAGGAAAATAAAATTAGGGGCAGACTTGGAAAAAAAATATTTCTATGACAGTGATTTTTGAACCACTACTTTTGATCTATAACAGCGGTCATTGAAAAACACCGTCATAGGTTTATGGCAGCAGTTATAAAATCACTGCCATAGACCTATGGTAGGGATTCTCAGTAACCACTATCGTAGGTTGAAAATTATTTTTTTTATTTTTTTAAATATTATATAATTCTAAAATTTAATATCCATCTTTATCATTCATTATCTAAATAATTATCATTAGAGTGTCGTCATAAAAGACTGTCTCGATCTGGTAGTCCTAGCTTCATCGATCAGTAAAATTTGATTATGAAGACCATAAATGATGGCATGATGATCGAAAAGATGGAGACCTCTGATAGATCTGAAACCTACAATGATGATCTCGATGATGTTTGTAGCATACTATCAAAATTTTACTTCAATCAGATATCGTTATCATGGTCAATTTAGTACAAGATAATTTTGATCGTTAAATGATAAACGAGTGATCAAAGAATCAGATGGTGCCCGATTATGACATAATTTTTTTTATAAATGATCTTGGCTACTACTTTAATCATTTTGATGGTGGTAATCATAAAATTTAAATCATGGATCTAAGAATGATCCAAAACTATGCATCGCTTCATACCCATTCTTAAACTCCATTGGTAATTATGCTCGTGCATTTGCAAGATCTGCTTAACATGAATAGTTCATACAAAAATAATTTAAATTTTACAATCATCATCATATAAAATAATTAAAATTATAGCAAAGATTATTTAACTAAAAAATTATCTCATAATCGGATATCGTTTGGCCCTTTGATTGCTTGTTTCTCATTTAACGGTCAAAATAATTCCATACTAAATTATCCATGATAATGATATTTGATTAAAGTAAAATTTTGATAGTATGCTACAAACATCACTGAGATCATCATTATAGATTTTTGAATCCATAAGTGATCTCCATCTATCAGATCATTGCATCATCATTCATGATCATTGAAATCAAATTTTTCTGATCGATGAAGCTAAGGCTATCGGATCATGGTGGCCTTCTATAATAATACTCTAACGATATTTATTTAGATAATCAATGATGAAGATGGATATTAAATATTAAAATTATATAATATTTAGAATAAAAATATTAAAAAAAAAGAATCAGATATCGTTATCATGGTCAATTTAGTACAAGATAATTTCGATCGTTAAATAATAAATGAGTGATCAAAGAATTAGATGGTGCCCGATTATGACATAATTTTTTTTATAAATGATCTTGGCTACTACTTTAATTATTTTGATGGTGGTGATCATAAAATTTAAATCATGGATCTAAGAATGATCCAAAACTATGCATCGCTTCAACCCATTCTTAAACTCCATTGGTAATTATGCTCGTGCGTTTGCAAGATCTGCTTAACATGAATAGTTTATATAAAAATAATTTAAATTTTATAATCATCATCATATAAAATAATTAAAATTATAGTAAAAATTATTTAACTAAAAAATTATCTCATAATCGGATGTCGTTTGATCCTTTGATTGCTTGTTTCTCATTTAACGGTCAAAATAATTCCATACTAAATTGTCCATGATAATGATATTTAATTGGAGTAAAATTTTGATAGTATGCTACAAACATCACTGAGATCATCATTGTAGATTTTTGAATTCATAAGTGATCTCCATCTATCAAATCATTGCATCATCGTTCGTGATCATTGAAATCAAATTTTTCTGATCGATGAAGCTAAGGCTATCAGATCATGGTGGCCTTCTGTAATAATACTCTAATGATATTTATTTAGATAATCAATGATGAAGATGGATATTAAATATTAAAATTATGTAATATTTAGAATAAAAATATGAAAAAAAGATATGGCAGTAATTATCCATAACTGCTGCTATAGATTGTTCTACGATAGCAGTTACATGTAATCGATGCTATATGCTGGATCTATAGCAGCGGTTATCCATAATCATTGCCATAGGTTTGACCTATGACAGTGGTTTCATCAACTGCTGTCATATGTTATATCAATTGCAGCGGTTATCTTAAACCGCTGCTATAGCTTTGACCTATGGCAGCGGTTCCATGTAACTGCTGCTATTGGTAGACTTATGGCAGCGGTTAGCATAAACCGCTGCTATAGGTCGAACCTATAGTAGCGGTTAGTAGCGGTTCTTTGTAACTATTATCGTGGATCCTATTGTAATAATTTTTGAAATTGCTACCATAATATGCGCTGCCATAGCTCTTTTCTATAATAGTGATAGATGTATCTCTACATCTCACCTGCATGCTATACCAGTGTCTCTACACTCCTTGGTTAAGAGGATAAACAATCTATATGACATATAATGACCTATACTTGATAAATATTATCGTCCTAGATAACAATGTATTATTCAGTCACGAACAGATTTAAAAGCTATATGATAAATCCTCCTTTATCAATTCTAAATAGTCCTAAAAACTTCTTCACAACATAAGAGTTCATTAGAAGATGCAAGCAATTTACGATGAAAAAGCTAAAATAATATTTTATTCATTTGTAATTTATATACAATTACAAAAGATAGCTCAATTATCAACAGACTGACGATGGATTTTGGGACATAATTTTCAATTCTTGGGAGATGATGTTCTCGCACCTACCACCATTGATGATCACCTTATAGACTTTTTTTGCTATGGTGCAGTAGGTATGAAAAATATTTGCCCGCCTCCAGTCTCCTTTTTCTTCTTTTTTTGGAATCAGCTGGCTCTTTCGAACAACTAGAGTCTCTCTACTATCCCTAAAAAGTATGGAATCATCCCCTTCTTCGCCCCCTTCATCATAGACTGTCTCTTATTCTTCCTTAGATGGTTCATTTTCCTCCTCTATCAGCAACTATTTTTCAGACTGTCCAATAGATTTTCTGCACTTGTTGCACATGTGCCCCGAACTGCCTCCAAAAGATCAAAAATTTTCTAAGTTTATTCTTGAGGCTTCCGAAATAGATTTTCTTTAATTTTGTAAAATTATGATTTTACTTCTTATCACTTTTTTTTGATCTCTAACTTGATAAAATTATAATTTTAACTTGAAAACTTGAAAAGACCTACATCCATTCTTGAAATACATGGTTAAATACTTAAACACTCAAAGTTTGACAATCATCAAAATCAATCATGGGGTCAACAATCTTCTTTCCATATATCAGAGTAGTAATGAGACCATCATATACTGCTGGCAATGAACACAATAATAGAAGAGCTCTATCCTCCTCATGAATCTTCACATTAAGGCTCATGACATTTGAGCAAACTTAATTGAACTTTTGGATGTGAAAAACTAGATCTTCTCTTTTAGGCATCTGTAAACTATACAGTTATTTCTTCAATCACAGTTTGTTTGTCATGTTGTTGCCCATATACATGTCTCCAATTTCTGCCAAAGTCCCTTCGGTGTGGTTTCCATGTTGATCTCTGGTAGAACATCATCAACAAGGCACATCCAAATTATGCTGAAGGTTATCTCTTCAAGTTTCTCCCACTCTTCAATATAAATCATTTTTTATCTTTCTCGAGTCAAGATCTTGTAGATTCTATTCTGCACCAGCAGAACCTTCATCCTTTACTGCCAAAGACTGAAGTTTTTCTTGCCATCAAACTTTCCAAAGTCTACTTTAATGGTCTCGATGCCATCTTAATCAAATTTTCAATAACCAAACACTAAAACAACAAAATAGTATTCAAAGAAATCTGTTCAACACCTTACCACAATCCTAGATGGAGCTTTGATCTTTCCGCCACTAAATCTAATGCTAGGGCTCTGATACCAATCTATTGCAACCTCATATTGCTTTAATATCGAGTGTTGGGAAGAATCCTTACTACTTGATGATTGTAGAAATAGCAACAAGGATCCAAGAAAATAGATGGCCATCCTATCAAATCCTAGAAAATCCTAAAGCATGGAGAAGAGAGGGAGAATGAGAGAGGAAGAGATATTTTTTAGGGAAAAAAGGGCTTGTATTCAATTTGATTCTAACTACAAAACTCAACATAGAATATATATATATATATACCTGGTTAATATGATCCAATCCAAAAAACCTCTCCTAGCTAACCTAATGTGATGCACTCTCCAAGCCCATGTATATCCATATCTCACATGCACACATCCATTAGGCTAATTCCAGTCCAATCCATAGGTTAGCCCCTTAGGACCTCATAAACCAAGGCCCTAAGTTCTTAGGATTAAACCCAATCTTAGGCCAGAATAGAAACCACATACTATTCTATTCGCCGCTCGAGCCGGCTTGGTCAGTAGTCGGGCCAGCTCAATTGTGATGTCTTCTGCGAGAGCCTAAATTATCGCTCCCTATTCTACTACTCGGGTTGGCTCTCTCAGGGTTCGAGTTGGCTCGACTACTACTCGGGCTGGCTCTGATAGGAACCAAGTCATCCCTTCCAATGTGTCAGCCTGATATGCTTTTTAGACTTCTACTTGAGCCAACTCTTTTAAGATTCGGGCTGGCTCATCTTCTGCTCAGGCTGGCTCTGACAGAAAATGAGCCAACTCAACTAAAGCGTTGACTGAAGCTCTTCGATGGTTGGTTCCATTCTCTTCTTGGTCTCTCTCCACCTACTTTCAAGGCTTGAGAGCACCATACTTAAGCTCACAAGCCTTTAGTCTTCTAGATTTTCAATGGTTGATAGATAAATTCTAACTCATCTACTGCTTACTGAATTCTCTCTTCAAAAGTTGACTCATTGTTATTTGGAGAAGATTGATAATGTAGGTAGGGCATATCATAATGTGTATCCATGAATATGGATCTTTGTGGCACCAGGATAACCACTAGTTGTAATTGCCATGAAAAATTTGGTTGAGCCACCCAGCCTAGATTATGTGTTGAAGTATGGATTATCTTTTGATCTGTAGGCTATTTGAGTTTGATTTTGATAAACTTGCTCATACATAAACTTAGAAAATCAGTGTGGCCATTTACTTACATAGTGAGTAGGGCTCGAACATATTGCACAAACTTATTATGCAAGAAGAAAAGATGGATATGAAGAGTGTCTAATAGCTATTAGATGATCTAATCTATGGGATAACTCATCCACTTTACTCTCGAGATCCATCTTGGATTGTTCTAATTATTTAAATATATATAGTCAAGGATTCTAGATCAGAGCAATTCTCTTTTAATTATTATTTATTTTATTTTATTTTAAAGAAAAAAGATGAGAAGAAAGAATTCTAAAGATATGAGTCTAGAGGATCCTAGATCTAAGCATGATAGATGCAAAGAATGAATTAATATTTAATATTAATTTTAATTAAGTTAAACAAGCATGGACTCTCTATTGTAGGGTTAACCTAGATCTAGATAGCTCCTAACTGTCAAAATCACTTTCAAGCCCTCTAAGTAAAGAATTAGTCACTCAACTGATCCGATAAGTGTAAATCTATGGGAGTCCCCCGTTGCTTTTCTTAGACACCAGTTATCTTGGCCAAGTAAGCTAATGGAACTAATTAAGTAACATATTCCTTCGAGATACAGTTTCTAAACCACTTGCCTTAGACATCAGTCAAATTGACTAACCCTAACATAGTCCAACTCTTAGAATTTCTTATCCTAATGAGCTCGAATATCCTTAAGGGTCAATGTCTAATTGATTTTAAATTAAGATATGAATTTATGCAATATGAAGAATGATGGTTTGTGGGCTAAAAAAAGATGATCAAATTTTCATCTTATCTTGTTTAATGGGTTATACCCTTAAAGTTCATATGGATATGCAATATAAATAAAATAATATATCCAAACATGTTAAGTTTTTTTTAAAGATTTAATTAGTTTCTCTATATTAATTAAGTATTATGAGGAATATTTGTTTTCTTTTTATATTAAGTTATTTAAAGCTAGAAAAATAAAAGGTAGATTTTAATAAAGTTAATTAGATTAATTATGTTAGATTTTATGTAAACTAATTTAAAGAATCTAGCTAATTAGAAAGTAAATTATACTAGACTTAAAAAATAACTAGATAGTCTAAAAAATTAAATCAACTTTTAAGATAATAATTTATTCTAAATTATAAAAAGCAGTAAATTAATTATGTAAAATAAGATAATTATTTAACTATGCAATTAAGGTAAACTAGCTAGAAAATAATTAATAAACCACATATGAAAAGCAATGTAAAGTAAAAATTTAAAGAAAGCATAAATAATTAGTTAAATAATTAAATTAAATTGATGAATAATAAAAGATAAATTACTAATTAGTAGAATAAAGTATGAAAAGTAAAAATAAAAATAATAAATAATAAAATAAATAAATAAGTAAAGTATATAAAGTAGTAAAATAAAGTAGTAAAATAAATAAGGTAATAAAATAAAGTGTGCAATAAAATAAAGTAGTAAAATAAATAAGACAATAAAGCATATAAAACAATAAATAAGAAATTAATTAATTTTTTAAAATTTTTTAGTTTTTCTTTAATTTTATTTTTTATTGAAACAACCATGCTATAATCTCCAACAATGGTGCCAAAAATTTAATTACTTATCATTACCATAATAAATAAAAATTAAAATTAATTTTATAATTAATTAGAATAGTGGTGAGTTGGATGTTGATTTTTTCGAAGATTAAAGATTGAGTTATGTTTAATTTTTGTTTAAAAAAATAAAAAAAATTTAAATTAATCTTTAAAGTAAAAATTTAAAGTAGTAAATTAAAATGAATTAATTTAAATTTAGCAAATTAAAATAAAAAAATAAATAATAATTAATTAAGATTTAATAATTAATTAAAGATAAGAAGAAAAGTTTGTCTAGGATTTCAATTTCATCTTTCAATATTTAAATTTATAATCAATCTATATAATCTTTCTATTATCAACATACAATCTTATGAGATGTATGTTCCTTTGATTTGATTCTAACATAATCTATTCTACCGAGCATGAAGCATATCTAGTATAATCATGATCCATCTCATAGATATAGACTATTTAGATAATATAATCAAAGAATATAAATATAATTTTAATTAATTCTTATAATTCATTCTAATCTGAGTACAGACCATATTTTACTACGATCACGATATATCTTTTTTAGAATAAATTATTAAAAAAATAAATATTAAAATATAAATAATTTTTATAATTTATTCTAAACTGAGCACAAATCGTATCTATCTATGACCATGATTTGTCTTCTTAAACAAGTGTTCACAATGTATAGTGGTACCCATCTTTTCAATACCATTGACATAAAAGGAGGGATAGCACAATCTATCACGCATGAGAATAGTGGATTACATGTCAAATAATGCAAGAACAAGTATCCAAGTGGAGCAGTGGCACCCATCTTATGAGTTACAAGAAGCCAATTAGAAATATTATATTATAATAGTGATAAACGACTCTGTAACATCAATATCAATAAATTTTATTTTATCTTAGCATTATTTTATTATTTATTTTACAGTACCTTAGGAGTAATGTTAATTTAGAATTCTCCTATTATATCAAAGTTATAATCTACCATAAACCATCTTTCCTAGAAGATAGTATAATAGTGGTAAAAATCTCTGAAGATCAAGGCACCTAGATCCACGCTACTCTAATATCCTTCCTTTGATCACCACTTTTCCATTGTTTAAAAAATGGTACCATATCCATGCACCTATCTAACAATCTTAATATTGACTTATCAAACTAGTTTTTAGAATGCCCATCTCTAGGCGGCAAGAAAGACCTTATGCCAAAGATCATGCATCTTAAAGGTTTAATGGATTAAATAATCTTTTTTGTCATAATTAGAAAACATATTAGTGAGGAGGAGAAGAGCATTCGCAATATTCGTAGATTGTGAGATGAAGACATGGATTAAAATCCCTAGACTTTCTTTCAATCACTACTACTTGTGTTCTAGACCATCCACTCTTAAATTTAGGCCCCAATAGAATTTTACTTATTTTGGATGCTAGATTTCCTTTTCATTATATGTTTGGCATCAAGAAAAAGATTGCAACTACAACACATTTTAACCTAAGCTAGTTTCATTCGCATGATCCTTTTCTTCCTTATAAGTAGCAATTATCTTAACCTTCCAAATTATTTATTTAAAAAAATGAGAGTAGTTTAATTGTGGGTGATTCACATGCACACCTTTTATCTTTAAAATTTTTCTAAATGGCTTTTTAAATTTTCAAAGCATTCTAAAGTGATCCTTGGGCTTGCCAATCAAACAACGTTAGCATGTTGTCATAAAAGATAAAATTGTTCGGGACAGACATGAGTAAGATTGACCAAATTTGAGCTCATATTCGATCAGGACAAAACTAGATAATAGAGGTCCTACATTGATGATGTAAGCTATTGGATGTGATATACTATCTTAAAATTGCTTGCACACCAAAAATCAAATGATTTGGAGACCTCTAGTCTATGTATCAATATTGGTGATATCAGTTCGCTCTGATACCACTTATTTAGGATCTCGTACCAAGATATTATGGCATGAAGAAAGAAGAAAAATAAAATAAGAAAGTAATCAAGTACATGGATCAATCCAAAGGCTCGCCTCCACGAAGCATGCAAAGCTTCATTATGAGAGAGAAAATCAAATAATACAAAAAAAATTTATCACTCAATCTTTGTACAAGAATCTCTCAATAAGAAGCCTCAAATTCTTACAAAAGCTCTCTAAAACCTCGCAAAAAGCCTCTCAGCACTTCTAAGACGTCACCAGCTTTTCAACATAATAAATGGTTCGTCAATCGAAGTTATATAGACTCTAAAAACTCAAAAACAGTATTCCAATAGGAAATCCAGTCCTAAACATACTCGAAATCGATCCTAGACCATCCGATCACGATCGGCTCCCTCCTGAACCATCGGATCACATACCAGCAGTTCTAGATCAGCTTGGATCAATCTCAAACCATCAAATCATTATTGGAAGCTCTCCCAACTATCGGATAGTGCAAAAAAGAAGCCTATAACACCAGATCAAAGCTTAATCTAGTCTTAGCCATCCGATTGCGACCAACTCCTCTCTGAGCTATCGGATCATGATCAATCCATAGAATAGTGCCATAGACCGTGAAATGACTGAAAAATGGGCTGAGAGGTCCATGCGAGCACCCATGAGCTGGTGGTCCATCGTGGACCATGCTTTACTGTGTGGGCTGGGTGCCCGTGCGGCCCGCGCACACCCCCCTATGAGCACTCATGCGCCTAGCCGACCCAATGCATAGCTGGCCTAGTGCCACCGTGCACTATCAGTTTGGGCCATGCCACTGCCAACCGACACTGCCTGTGGGCCCCATCGACGAGCTCGAGGGTCGACTACTTCGCTCCAATCTTCTTTCGCGCGTATCTTCTCCGTCTGGACTCCGTTTGAACTGTTCTTAGGCTCGTTGGACTCCATTTGTTATCCTAGACCTTGTTGTGGGCTTATTATGAAAGAATTCAAGATATTTTTTTTTTTATAATCTCCTTCTCGACTCGATATTCAACCTCCATCTGTCTTTGAGAGCCTGTGATCCATCACGCCCCCATGCCCTAAGGCACGCCTGCTGATCAAGGATGGACAAATATAGGAGTCGAGCCAGACCACTTGATCCCACCTCCATCAATTGCTGTGATCCTCCTAACCTGAGACCTACTCCGGATAGCCTCCTGTGGCACTAAAAACTTCACCTTGCAACATCGCATGTCGTCCCTCCGAGTCTCCTATCCCGTGCCCTATCCATCTCCATCTGGAGCTCCACTTCACATTGAGCTCCCTGCAATGAGATAATGTTCTCTATACTTTCTTTCTCTTAATACCATCTTACTGCTATGCATGATTTTTAGGATTCTTCCATCAGCTTTCCATCTGAAGCCGATCAAATTCAGTCTGCTTAGTGAGATTAGATTCTTCTTAGAGCTGGATATGTATCGAACCTCACCCAACTTCTTCACTATTCCATCATAGAGCTTTATGCTGACCATCCCACTATCCTTGATCTCATAACTCGATCCATCTGGAAGGAACACAGTGCTCTCATTAGTCTTTAGGAAAACAAACAGCTCCTCTTTGCAACATATATGATGAGGACAAGTAGAATCCATAATCCACTAGAAGAAAGAAGTAGATACCTCATAAGTAAATAGAAGGACATCATCACTGCCTTCTATATCGCTACTAATCATCGCCACAATAGCCCTTGTCCAATCTTTGAGTTGTGGGCAATCTTTGACTCGATAGCCCAACTAGTCGCACCGGTAGCACCTGATCTTGCTCTGGTCTCTCGTCTTGGACTTAGATTGCCCATCTCATGATCTCCTGCCGCTCCGTCTACAATCTCCTGCACCACCAAAAATTGTCAAAGCTGAGCTACCGCCATCTAAGCTCAAAGCCAAGTCCTCCCTCCTAAGAACCACGTTCTGGAGAATCGCTATAGTAACTTTATCCATCTTGATAGTGCTCTTACCTACAAGAAGAGCAGTCACCAAAAACTCATATGAAGGGAAAAGCGACGCTAACAAGACCAACGCCCTGATCTTCTCCTCAATTTTTTTGCCAATGCTGAGGAGGTTAGCGAGGATCTTTTAGAAGTTGGATAGATGCTCCCACATGCTCTAGCCTTCATTCATTTGCAGCTGATAGAACTACCTCCAAAGAAATAGCATATTGGTGAGCGACTTTGTCATGTATAACTCCTCGAGCTTCGACCACAGTGCCGTCGAAAAAGTCTCACTAAGTACATAGATCACTACATCATCCGCTAGGTACAAGTGGATCGTGCTCACCGTCTACATCTGAATCCGTTTCTAATCCTTTACCTCCATGATAGCTGGCATCTTATTATATAAGAGAGCATCGATCAACCTATGTTGGATGAGGACATCCTTTACCCTTGCTTGCTAAAAGAAAAAATTATCCTTCCTATCGAACCTATTAATCTCCATCTTGATTGTACTTATCTTCTCCATATTCTTCAATCTCTATCACCACTGCTGCAATCTGCGCTCTAGTATCGTCTGGCTATAATACCAATTTATTGATAATATCAGCTCACTCTGATGCCACTTATTCAGGATCTTGTACCATGGGGCATGCAAAGCTTCACTATGAGAGAGAAAACCAAATAGTATAAGAGAAACTTATCACTTAATTTTTATACAAGAATCTCTCAATAAGAAGCTCCAAATCCTCACAAAAATTTTTTAAAACCTCTCAAGAAGCCTCTCAATACCTTCGAAACATCACCAGCTTTCCAACACAATAAACAGTTCATCAATCGGAGTTATATAGACTTCGAAAACTCAAAAATAATATTTCAGTAGGAAATCCAATCGTAAACATACTCAAGATAGATCTTAGACCATCCAATCATGAACGGCTCCCTCCTGGACTGTTGGATCATGCACCAGCAATTCTAGATCAGCTCGAATCGATCTTGGATCGTCAGATCATGACCGAGAGCTCTCCCAGCCATTGGATCAAGCAAAGAAGAAGCCTATAATGCCAGATCAAAGCTTGATCAAGTCCCAGCCGTTCGATCATGACCGGCTTCTCTCTGAGCCGTCGGATCATGATCAATCCATAGAGCAGTGCCGTGGATCACGTGAAATGACTGGGAAATAGGCTAAGAGGCCCACGTGGGTGCCCATGAGCCTGCAGTCCACCGTGGACTGCGCTCCACCTCATAGGCTAGGCGCCCACACGACCTGCTTCCGCTGCGGCCCGTGCGCACATCCCCCAGCGCAACTATGCACTACCATTTTGGGGTGTGCCACTGCCAACCGGCACCGCCTATGGTCCCCTCCAGCAGGCCCGAGGGTCGACTACTTTGCTCCAATCTTCTTTTATGCGTATCTTCTTCGTCTGGACTCTATTTGAACTGTTCTTGGGCTTGTTGGACTCCATTCGTCGTCCTGGACCTTGTCGTGGACTTATTATAAGAGAATTTGATATACTTTTCTTAACAATTAAATGATCAAAAAATATATCTAATTCAATTTTATTTAGGCTATCCAATTTTTAACTACTTGATGCATAAGTTAGGAATTTTCAAATCATATGACTTTTTGTGTGTAAATAATTTTGAGATAATAGATCATATTCAATGGTTTGGATCATTGATATAAAATCTCTATTATAAAATTTTAATCTGACCAAATTTAAATTCAAATATGATCGACTTGATTCTAGTCTGGCTTAAATTATTCTTTCTTTGAATAAAAATACCCTCTCCGAAGCTCTTATCCTCCCGAGCTTTCTTTCCTTCCTCCTCCCTCTGGTCTCCTCTGCCTAAATTCAATACCTCCACACCAATGGCCTTTCTCAAAGGCTCTTTCTCCAATCTACGAATTCCTTCGACTCCCTGGCATATCGAGTAATGAAACAAAATAAAGATCAAAGAGCAAAGCCTGATGGAGGGGCTATATAATTTCCATAGAAGTTTGGCCGAACGTGCAACCAGCTCCATGAAATATGATAAAAGTAACAATTTTTCTGACAACCAAACCGAACCCAAGAGAAAATAAAAGCATCAGCAAGAAAAGACATCAAAAACCCATGGTAGCGTCAAATTCTCATCAAATCTACTCCACTGCCAGGCAATAGAAGAAAAAAAGAGAGAGAAAATAGAATGCAGCCACCATACCAATATTCCTGGATTTCCCAATCCGCATGCCTGGAGGAAGGTATGGGCGCTCCCGACGAGCTTCATATAATCAGCATTCAAGCTAGTACCGCCTCCCAGTCCCTCTCCACCCTCAGCAATGGCTTATTCACATGAAATTTCAGTTAAAAAATCTAAGGATAAACAGTGGCTTCTGGTTCTATAACTTGTTTGACATCATCATGGTACTCTCTAGGCCTTGTTTGGAGTGAAATATCCAAGTAAGAAGAAACCAAGGCCATTGTCCAAAGGTTGAGCGTCAGTAGAACAAAAGGAACTGGGGGCAGATGCAAGTTTGTTCACTTTTTAATATAAATCAGAACAAAAGCCAATATTCTGGTAAGCACGAAAATGATGATTTCTTTGCTCGCTAGTACTCATTTGAGAATCTTAATTATTACTTTCAGCAATATAATTAGCTGAAGATACAACAAAGGAGAAAGGCTCTCTAATAAATGAAAGTGGTTTGCTTAGATGAAAAGTGATTACGCATATTCCGGTGTAAAATTAATAAAAAGTTGGAACTTTGAACCAAAAAGAATTCCCTGAAAACAGGGCTTTTCTTCTTCCGAAAATCCAGAGCAATTGAAAAAGCCATGAAATGAAGGAGACAAGGATTAGAATTGGGTAGAACCGTATTGGAAAAGCTTCCATGGATTTGAGAAAGCGGAGCACTTGAGCGAGGTTGATGGCAGACGAGAAATTGGAATACTTTAAAAATTTTAAGGATCGCCTTGAAAATTTTGAAGATAAAACGATGCAAAAATCATCCAAGATTCTATTTCCTTTGAATTATAACTAATTATTTTGGTAACCAACGGTTGTTCTATATAGACTTGCTCTCAGTTGAAAGAGTTGTTGTTTTAGTGACACTTCTACACTACACTTCAGAGACAAGGTTGGTGAGAATGGCATTCCTATATAGACGCCCAAAGTGCTGCACCCATGGTCGCTTTGAGATTTATACGAGCATGATCTAATAGTCAACATCACGATCATTGTCGCTTTGAGATTTATACGGGCATGATCCAATGGTCATGGCCGAGATCAATATAACCTGAACCCCACTGGAGTTCACAATTTATAGCTAAACATTTACTTTAGCCAGATTAGGAGTGCCCTTGCGCAACCACAACTTGAATTTTTTTTCACTGGTTAGCAAGGTACAACGTTTAGGAGTCATCTGAAGCAGACCGGCAAAAACACACGGAAGGCGCAACAAAGCCATGAGCACTACTTTCGTTGCAGGTTACCCACCAGCAGAAAGGAAAAGACATGAAGTAATACATAACGAAGAAAACTAAACTAAACTTCATGATAGCTAACAAGATTCTGTTGCCAAGCCATTGTACGAGCCACAACAGTTTGTCGAAGTATGTAAATCAATGTCAAATATATAAGGATCATTTTCTTTCTACGATGTAACACCGATTCTCGGGTGCTTTTTCTTTCATGAGGCTCTGCCAGTTTTCCATATCTCAAGATAAATTGCATGGCAATTTCTGGTTAAGTGCAAAAGCTTTCAAGAGTGGGGAATGCAATGTACAAGGGAATAATCAATTCAATCCAAACTAGGAAAGCAAACGGCATTTCCCAAGTAAGGTACTTAGGCTCCGTTTACTTTTGGAGGATACTTCTTGGAGGACAAAAGCTTTTTCTGATGATTTTAAAATATTTGATAAAAATTTTGAATAACTTCCTGGCTCCTCTAAAAGGATCCATCAAAAAAAAAGCTCCGGCTTAGAGCAGCTCTACTTGAGATGCCTAGGTGCTGCAGCCAATCCTCATGTGCATTTGATTCTGATGAAGAGTGATCTACAAAATAAGTCTACTAATCGAAATTTTGTCATGCGAAGATCCTCCGATACTTAAGTCAGCAGAGAGTGATGAACAGAAAATTTAAAGTAAAATTCGGTAGAGTTTTAGCCTAAAAATTTTTCTTATCATTGTTGTTCTCTAACCTCCCCTTTATAGACGATTTGGGTATAACCGTTGGGCACATGGGATTTCGCTTATCGGATCATAATCATGACATTAGTGGACAGTTTATTCCTACTAACGGTTATGGTATGCAGTCGTTACCTACGATTTTGGTATTATGATTGTAGATTCCAATATACCGACCAAAGATCGATGATTTTGATATACTGATTGAAAGTCGGTGATTTGCATTTTATACCGAAGAGCCGTTAGTAGTAATGTATCAAGTCGTTTAGATTGGTTGTTGTCTAAAAAGGTGATTGAAAATTGGCCATTAGGCAATTGGTAGTCGACCGTCGGCCATTCTTCGTGTTCTGTGACGTCGATGGGATGTTGAGATGATGAATTGTATATAGTGTAGATGCTACAGTTGAGCCGATAACTTCCATGGATGTCTTATTTCGAAGGCTAGATGGACCTTTCGATCTGACATCCATTGCCGACGCGGAGTTAGGCATCCAGCATCTTTTGCTGATGTAGAATTGATGGCCAATATCGAATCAGGGAAAGCAGGTCTAATTGTCCCAACAGTTGTCTCCCACTCTCGAGTCTAAGGTGACTTGACATATTGGACGATGAAAGTCAGCATATCTTCTGCCATGATTTCGAGCCCCGATTCTGTAGTTATTTCAATAGCAGGCATTAATGATCCTCTCGAAAATAGAATCTCCAGCCATTTTATCATTTTGATGATGGTGCAATATCATTGGATATCAAATGAAGAGGACGGTTATTTAATTTTGTAGAGCTTTACTTGGATCTGGACCTGAGTAGCATCACCGTCCCAGTTCCAGAGGAAAGGGCGACAAAAGTAGCACCGACCGCCAAAGCAACTGCTTAATTACCAAAGAAATCACACCGACGTCGGGCGAAGTAGAACTGGTTACTATCGATATATCTATTTTAAGGAAGGTACTCACGTACGGGAATCGAAGTGCTTAGAATAGAACTGAGCTTTTTGAGGTGGCACCAACGAGATCCAGCTAAGGTAAGGAACTTCATTGTCCAGGAAGCCGAAGAGGTAATAGTGACTGAAGCAACAGTGTCGGAAGCCAAGTGGCAATCGGTGTAGTTTCTCTCTTTTTGTTATCGCACTTTAGTCCGACTTTTGTAGCCTTCGGTCGACAATAAAATTTCTTTTTTTTTGTTACCAGACCATAGTCCAATTTTATAGTCTTTAGTTGATAATGAAAGGAATTTATCTAAGTGTTGAGTCTCTTTAAATGTAATCATCGTTCATCGTAGATGACTGTTGCTAATGTAGATAAATAGTAATTGATAATTTGTTAACTGATATCATAAAATTTATCTTTTAATCGGGTGTTAACCAACTATTTGGGCATAATTTTTGTAAATATTTGATATATGGGAACTAATCAAATATCCTTCGACCAACCAAAGTTAAATCAGTATATTTTTTGACCGATCTTGATCGAGTCGGTATATTTTTTGTCTAACCGAGTTAGAATATTTTTTGACCAACCAAAGATGGAACATATTTTGACCGATTGGAGTCGGGATGTAGAGTCATCCGATAGGAATCGGTATATAGATTTGATTGACTGGAGTTGGCATGTAGAGTCATCCGATAGGAATTGGTATGTAGATTCAACCAACTGGAGTCAACATGTAGAGTCATCCGATAGGAGTCAGTATGTAGATTCGACCGACCAAAGTTGACACGTAGATTAACCGATAGGTCATCGGAACTTGCCCTCCAGTCTCCTTCTCAATCCGTTTGTAGCTTTTCAATTTGGTGACCTAGCTCCTAGAGCTTCCGCTCGTAGTCGTCCATGCACTAGGAACCCTCTCAGAGAGAGTATCCAAGAGTAGAATCTTCATAGGATGAGGGGGGACAAAATGTCGTCGTTTCCCCTTATCAGCTTTGCGAGAAAAAATAGGTGGCGATGGGCATGTTGAGAGTGATAGGCCAAGTGGTGTAAACGCTGAAGTCATTGGAAGATCCTCAGCCATCCATTTGGAGTTAGGCGAGTCGACAATCAATGTCTTTGAGCTTGCGCTCATAGTAGTTGAGCCATCGTTGCTGTGAGAATTCATAGATAGAATCCTTTGAAGAACTTGAGGATAAAGAACTTGAAGGTAAGCACGGTCTCTTCCCCTTCTTAATACCGTGGCGGTGAGAAGGAGAAGGAGGAGATCATCATTGTTGGCAAGTGGCACGATAGGAGTGCCAAGATGGTGGTGGCTCGACATGGTGAAAATGTTGAGCAAGTCGCTGTTCCGGAGATGGAGAAGAGGATCGTCATAGGGCGCAGCGACTGTGCCTGGATGGCAATGTACGTGGCGCTGGCTCTGCCACTGGCTGCTGCTGTTATCGTTGTTATATTTATTGGATGCTATGAACTACCTTCGTCAATGTCTTTACCTACTGCACTAAGGCAAGAAATTGTTGAGCGTTCACGATAATGATCGGACGTGAAGAATTGAGCTCTATCGGTGGAGGTGGGAGATCTTCCTAGTAGGAAGATTGCTTGGCGAAGCTGGTAGAGATGTTATGGGCTCTTATTTTTGGCTTGATGGTTAGATTTTTCTCCTTCTATCTAGCACATCAATTTGTTGCGACAAATTCCCATGCATGCCTGACTTCGATAAAGAGCGACCTACAAAACAAGTCTATTGACCAAAATTTTGTTCGACGAAGATCTTCCGATGCCTAAGTCAGCAGAGAGTGGTGAACATGAAATTTAGAGTAGAATTTGACAGAGTTTTAATTCAAAAGTTTCCCTTACCATTGCTATTCCCTTATCTCCTTTTTATAGATGGTTCAGGTGTAACCGTTGGGCATGTGAAATCCCACTTATTGTGGCACTAAGGAGATAGTTAACCTCTATTATCGAGCCATAATCATGAAATTAGTGGACAGTTTATGCCCACTAATAATTGTGATATGTAGTTGTTACCCATGATTGTGATATTATGATTGTAGATTCCAATATATCAACGAAAGATCGATGATTTTGATATACCGATTGAAAGTCAGTGATTCGCATTTTATACCGAAGAGTCATCGGTAGTAATGTATCAAATTGTTTAGATTGATTGTTGCTTGAAAGGTGATCGAGAGTCGGCCATTAAATAGTCGATGTCGACCATTAGGCAGTTGACCGTCGGCCATTAAGCTATTCTTTATATTCTATGACGTCGATAGAATATCGAGATGATGAACCCTAAAAAATATAGATGCTACAATCGAACCGATAACTCACGTGGCAGTCTTATTTCGAAGATTGATTGAAACTTTCGGTCCGACATCCATTGCCGATGTGGAGTCAGACATCCAGCATCTTTTGTCGATGCAGAATCGGTGATCGATATCAAATTAGAAAAAGCAAATTTGATTGTCCCAATACTAGGAAAACTATTCTTTGAGATGAAAGATCTTTTAATAATGAATTTTTTAAAAAAAAATTAACTTAAAAAAAAAATAAATTAGCAATACTTTATAATAATCATAATTTTAAATAATATATAATATTTTTTATTATCATTTTCTGATACTAAAAATGCTTTTATTACCTAATAAATGTTAAAATTTTGCAGCAGTTAAAAAATATAACTACCTAACAATAAAAGGTCTTTTACGAAAAGCAGTACTAGCGAAAGCATAACATGCAAAATCTCTAGCATTTATAGGTGCTACACTGGGCCTCAGTACCTTCACACACTCCAATCTTCAGAAAGGCTGTGGCACGAAACGGCATCCATATAAAAGAGTAAAGAATAAATAAAAAATTGTGCAAGCTAAGCTGTCCAATATAAAGTTTGCCTCACGGGACCAAACAGTCGAATAACATCCAACCAGTATGTCAAACCACACTGAGCTGGTGGTTCAAAAAAGAAGAGGTTTGTGTATGATGATCATACCAATAATTCACGGAAAAACAGCAACGTTTATACTATCCGTGATGGTTCAATACATAAAAGTATATCTACAAGAAGCTGCTGCTGAACCCTGCCCAAAATCGAGTTAGCTACCGTCAAACCTCACTGCGGCAGTAAATATATAAAACCGATCTTGTTACAAGATCGTCCAATTCATTCAAACCTTACTGCTTTGCCTGCATCACAATTCCAAAATTCGTTAGCGTTTCTGTCACTGGCTTCTCCTAGCACCAGTCATGACCATGATATCTGACTAGCAAGCACTATAAAAACAAAGCCTTCTACAAAATTAGCCAACCAATTTTATACTCAAATGTATAGTCCCCAATATATCACAAGTCACCATTAATAGTAACACTACAAGTAAATTGGTTCTTCCCAAAATTCTTTTAACCAATGTACAATGTCTAACTTGCAATCATCCAAGCAAATTTAGTATATATAGACATCATGCCAAATTATCTTTTGTCCCAGAGAATCACAAGGCATCATTGATAGTTGTCGCAAATTATTGGTTACTCCTAGACTCCTTAACCAAGGTATAATGTCTGACTCGCATCATAACAATGATTTCCAGATAGATCTTAAGGGACTTGGGGGGCTGAGATGGTAAAACTCATACCAGTCCGCTAACATAATGTCATTCCATAATTACTATGAAAAAGGAAGTTTGAACACATTCGTAATTTTTGCACAAGGAGTCGGGAAAGCTGGTCACAAGGTCAGTCACATGGGGCCTAAATGAATGGCATTTTCTGGGCGCAGCATGCAATAGCTACGAGAAAATATAATTGTATATACATAATTCTTAAAACCTAGAAATCTTTCTCAAATATTATAATATCCAAATGGTTTTCTTCTTTTGCAAATTCCAGAAAACAAGGTTCTTAGAATGTATTCATGAAGCTTTAAATGTATTTTTCAGGCTGGTTGCTTTATAATGTAGATATCGCAGAAATTAATATGGTAAGTAAATTTTCCACAAGAAAAGGTTTATAGATTAATTTTCCACATTCCTTGGTTGTGACTTTCTTGAGAATAAAATCATTAAAAACAACAAAACAATGATACAGTGCAACTCATTTATTTTAATGTTTTCTACAGACTTGCGTTCAAAACGCATGCCAACCAAATGGGCCTACATAACCGCAAGAATAGACAATATTGACCTGAGGACCAATTGTATTTATTACTACTTTTCCTTTCAAGCATTAAATTAAACATGCAACACTAAGGCATAATTCATGTAGATATTTCACAGATTTGTGCAATCTATCTTGGTCCATACTGTTACATTTCATGAGAAATCTGAAAATGATGCTGCGGACATTGAGCAAACAATGATGTACAAAAGGTACCTCTGTAGTTTTGACTATTCAACACCATGCATAGGAGTCCAACTATAATTCTCATGCCATACGAAATACATTCATGCTATTTTCCATACAGGGTTCACCAGTAGTCCAAGCAAGAACCCTTCAGTCAGTTCAAGAAAATAATGCTATCATATCCTACTTTCGATAAATATTAAAAAAAAAAAATACCTGGGAGTAGAAGAAAGTCCCAAGGATGGCGATGGCAGCTCCAAGTGCATTGATGGGTTGGACAGGTGTGTGGAAGATTATGATGGAAGAGACAATGACAGATATCCGCTTCATGGTGTTACCAATACTAAATGTTAAGGGAGAGATTTCATCCAAGGACATATAGGAAACCTGGTTGTACAAGTGGTAGAAGATGCTCTGGGCTGCAATCCACCTGCCATTTGCAGTTTCAAAGCCTCATAATTTACATCATTAGCCAAAATATAAAAAAAGGAAACAAACGGCTAAAACATTACTTCTAACATGGTCGAAGCAACTTTAAAATTGGCTTCTTTGAAGAGTGTCCATAACCAGCCAAAAGAGGAGCGATTAAGTGTGCTCAACATGTTATGTGCAATGATAAACAAAATCTAGCCAGTATGTAATCAGAAAATCAAAGAGGAAAAAAAAGGCAATTGAAAGTTGGTCAATGGTGTCATTTGATATGAACTTTCTAACTAAAAATTACATAACAAATTAGTAAAATACAGGTTAAAAGACTTACAAATGAAATTAGAGAAGTAAAGAATCATGAGAATGTGAAACATTTACTGCAAGTGCACAAAAATTTAATCTTCCAACTACAATAGATCACTGTGAATTGTGAAAAGGAGTGCAACTGACTAATTTAATTATCTCCTGTCCTGATGGAGACAAGTTGGAAAATACGACTCCCTTCGACTTACACAACTATAGCATGGGTATAACAGGTAACTGGTCATAATGGGCAGTCTGAGTTACCGTCTTAAAAACAGAAGATTATTTAAAGAGAGGGGCCAAGAAACAGGTTTGCACTTACCAGACAAATTGGGGACCAATCTGTGAAAGTGCCTTTTCCCAGCCAGCAGCCCACATCTGCGGGCCTTCGATTGCAACAGCAAAAGGTATGAGTATGAAGAGCGACAGCAACGAGAGGCAAGCATAATAGTTCATCCCACTAACCGACTTCCCCTTCATCCCCCTCTTGGAGAAGATGTTCCGGAACACAAATGCCAGGTTGGATATCATCGCACCCATAAAACCTGAAATCACAACAAACATAAATTGACACTTCAACAAAATCATTCTAAATTACACCTAACCAGACAACTACGGTGAATAGTTACCATAATAACCCTCAAATTTTGAAGTATTTTCAAATTACCCATGACGTATGCTATTGGTTTGAAAGGTAACTAGAAATAAACCCAGTTCAGCTAGAGTTGTTTGAAAGGCAATAAAAAATGATCTGTAAGTCAAGGGGTCGCAAAAAAAAAAAAGAAGAAAGGAAGAAGGAGGGTAGCGTAAAATGTTTTTTATACTAATTTCAAAGAGAAAATCATCGAACAACAAAATTTCCAACATTCATCTTTTTTTCGTCTCCAGAAGTTTGGCTAGATATAAAAAGATATAGAACACAAAACACCAAATGAAAAGAAAAGTTGAAGTGACCAATTCAATTCTTCACCAAGTCAAATTTGGAAAAAAAAAAAAAAAAAAAAGGGTTATCTAGGTTCCCTTTAGCATCAAATAGGGAAAATCTATCTGTCAAAGCTTTAGGAACTTTTTGAGTCACTGAATACTAATCCATAAAGTCAAAACCATCTCTTAACAAATTAATTTATTATTTTTGATCTGGAACAACACTGAAAAAACAATTTAAAATCAAACAGACCGAAGTTGCATAAACTTTTCTAAACAAATTCTTTCAACTCTTCTTCTTACCAGTCATGTTGAAATTGAGCTCTGTGACCGCGGCAAGAGCACAACCACCAATAATTGGCACAAGAGACAGATAAACCGGCAAAGGAAATGTCTCTCCCAGAAGAAACCTCGACACCAACACGCTGAATGCTGGCTCTCCACTCTTAATTATGTGAGTAAATGACACTGCCACCTTCGACATGCTCACCGTCGCTGCTACATGCCCGATAGTATGAGCCACTGCCACCTGATACAGAGAAAACCAATATCTAAAAACGCCAATAAACAGCGTTACAAACCCCAAAATCCAACCAAAGATTCGATTTTTATTACCGGGAAGAGGGCTTTCCAGAAGTCGAAGTCGGTCTTGGGGGCCTCGGCGATCCTGGTGGCCCAGGAGATCAGCATCATGATGGAGCCCGTGGCAAGGGAAAGGGTGGAAGTAAACCAGGGGTAGGGGAAGGCATTGAGGACTTTCTTGTTGTAGATGTTGAACACCACGTTGAGAGCCCACCAGGTGGCAAAGTAGATCCCGATCTTTACCTTCTGGGCGGCGGCCGAGCGAGTCTCGCCATAGGAAATTTCCACGTTCTCCGACTTATCGGCCTCGTAGGCCTCGCGCTTGAAGCCAAACGCTTCAAGCCCGCGGGGCTTCACGGCCGAGAGGAATCCATCACGGGAACCCAAGCCAAAGCCCTCCGAAGAGGCGAGAGACAAGCGCTTTCGCGAGGAAATGGAGAAATTAGGATTTTTTACCGCAGACATGGAAGGAAGGATCGCAAGCTCCGGTTTTGGAGCTGGCGATTTGGACCGGACGAAATCGGCGACACCGAAGGCCGCCGTGGATTGCTTCAAAGAGGAAATCATATTTCTAAGCGAACGGATCGGAGGAGACAGAGGTCAAGAGCCGAACTTTAGGGTTCCCAGAGGCGGAGAAACCGATGCAAGGTATAAAAAAAAAAGGCGATTAAATCGAAGATGAGAAACCAAGAAACTCAAAAATATCCCTCTTTTCCTCGTTCCGGTATCTAATAGCCGAAGTTCTCTGGTATGCGGTTGCGGTTCCGAGCCGTCGAGAGAAGAGATCGAAAATGGTCAAACGGCGCTCTTCGATCAAACAAGCTCGAGAGTAAGAGGGAAAACTCGGAAAGGGCCGACCACAAAACCCAAGTTAACCGGGGCTCGGAGATCTGGATATTGTTATGGAAAAGGGGAGAGAGATACGAAGTTCTCGGCGTAGAAGGCAAGGTGGGTTGCTGAGCGAGTGCGGGGGAGGGAAAAGCTTGGTACGGGATTCCTAATAATAACCGTTTTATTCCTGGAATGCCCCTCGATGCCCTTTGTGGGAAATTAGGGACGTGGACAACCTGGCGGCCCTTTACGAACCCTGTAGGTCGGCGATGACCTGGAATATGCGCATATAATTTGACTATATAATAAATAAAATATACTCTACTGATTTGTATAATATTAGTTAGATTTTTTTTAATTATATAATATTTGCTGAAATTGAAGTAGGTGCATGCATGTAGCTTTTAGAGCTAACCTTCGAAAGATAGAAACCATTTCCTTATCTTTTAGATGATTACGTTTTCAGTCTCTCGGTTTGGCTCAAATTTCATTCAGACATCTTTAATTTAAAAATTTTTAATTGGACCCCAGGTTACTTAGCCTACTATCATCTTCCCTTCATCTCCGTTAACATCATCCACAGGAGTTTGTGTCATGTACGTGTCACATGATGACCTAGAATATCCTTAGAAAAATGAATTTGGATCTCGCCCATTGATAATGATAACTTGGGAGAGCTAAGCCGGTGAGGCATGTGATGGCTTTAGAGCTCATCACCAATTGGTGATAACTTGGGAGATGCGATGGTTTTGGAGCTCACTACTAGCGATAACGTGCTGGACATCATTATTGTCTTTACTAAGCATCGTGGTAGTAACTTAAACACCTCGGATCCAATTAATAACCAAAACATCTTGGATCAGCATAGAAATATTAGCATACTAAGGCAAGAAAACTATCCTCATGCCCTCCGATCCAAAGGACGAGCTGAGGAGCGCTTTCGAGCTATTTTCTATGACAACAGCTCGTTCAACATTCGAGTCTTTTTATGGATAAGTAGCGATCCAGCTATAATCCATGAAGAAAACATTGCAGAATTTGCCATGCTACTTTCGAAAAATATTTTTAAAATAATAATGATACAGTAAAAAATAATTAATTTAATTAATTATCTACTGATTATATCAGATTATTTAATCCTACACATTAGGATCTAAATATAATATGCATGCATACATCAATAGATCTGAAAATAAACTATGTAATAAACTATTTAATACATCTACGTGTTCAAAATACAATACCTTTTCACGGATAGTCGATCACCATAATCTGAGTTCACCGGATAATGCTCTGGTATCACATCACAGCCGCACATGTGTCCGATCTCTACAATTGGTCTACACGGAGCTCCTAGTCCCGATCAGCTCCACTGGAGTGCTAGCTCCTCGTCGGGACCTTCGATGGCTGATCACGATCTATTCGATCGATCGTATAATTCTAATTTTTAGTTATTCTAGAAAATTAGAACATAAATATTAGAGGATGATGAAGATGTGTTTCAAATTTGGTGGTAATCCGATGCTCATAGTACTTGATCTCTCCATCCGAACCCAGATTCCCAAATCTAGGATTTCACTCGGCCTAAAAATCTTGACACACTAAAAATTCTATCACGCCCTCTCTGTATGGAGTTTTTTTACGAAATAAATTTTTATGGAAAGATAACTTTTAGATCAATAATCTCTATTTAGATAATATCTAAAAATAGAATATCCTTATAGATGAAAATCATAAGAGAAGAGAGGCATAAAGGAAAAAAAAAGTACTGTAGAATCCTATTCATCTTCACTCTGAGATTTTTTTTTTGTCTAGAACTGATGTCCAAATACTCTAAAATTTTTACCACATAATGCTAACTTCTTTTTTTGCATGCACAAAAATTTTCATAATTTATTGACATGAATACTATAAGAAAACCACATGAAAAATGATAAGGGTCAAGGGGTTGAGAGGTTTTAAGCACTCACTTGATTTCAAATATCAAATGAGCCTCTTATTCTTATCTAACGCCTCCTTTCTTGTGTTTAACATATAGAAGGACTCTCCTTCTGCATGCATATTTTTATTTTTCCAAAAAATATTCGACAAACAAAAGGGAGGGCATGAGAAATAGAGTGGAAAAGTCAAAAATGATGGGCGCATGGGAGAATTTGAATTCAAACTTCATTTGACTTGGTCCTAATTGGTTTTAACCAAACCAATTAATCTAAATCTAATTAAACTAAGTTAAATTCAACTAAATTAGACTTAGCCTAATCTAATAAAATTTTAATTAAATTAGAAATTAATTAAATCACATCCTAATTAAATCAGGATCAAAACTCCCATAGCGATTAGGTCATCTCATGATCTAATCGGATCAAATCAAATTCAATCAAACTTGATCGAATCCTCATCACTCAATCAAATTGAGCTAATCAATAATCAAATTACTAATTAATCCTTCAAAAATATCTAAGTCCAAATCGAATAAGTTACTGGGCAATAGAGTCCTATCAACATGAAACTCTTGAAGAGTCCAAAATCAATGGAACTTTTGAATCCAGTGTCCCAAACGAATTTAACTCATGATCATAGAGTCCTAGACTAGTAAAACTCTTAATCAGAGAGTTTCAGATAAGTAGGACTCAGAGTCCTAGTTCAGTAGAACTCTTGGTCACAGAGTCCCAGTCCAGTGAGACTCTTGACTATAGTATCCTAGATTATCAGAACTCATTATTAGAAAGTTCTAGACAAGTAGGACTCAGAGTTCCAATCCAGTAGAACTCTTGGTCATAGAGTTTCAGTCTAGTGGGACTCTTGTGAAGAAAAAATTCTGATTTTTTGGTTCAGGTTCGTTCAAATCTGATTGAATCAAGAGAGATATTTCAAAATTTTTTCTTATTAATCTAGATCAGATATGAGATATTTCAAATCTAATTTTATAGATCTAATAAATAAAAATAAAAATAAATTTAATTTAATTTAATTTATACCTTGATGTTGGATAATCAGATTATCCATTGATGATCCTGCTGTTTGCCTGAGGTTTTGGATCTAGCCACGCAAGCATCTGGCCTCTATCGGTATCCACTCAGGTTGGATCTGAAGATCTTCTCCTTCTTTATCACCTCTCCAAATATCAGATCTGAATTTAATTTGGAGGATCTTCAAAATTTCTTTCGAAGATTTGTAGTCATCTCTACAGCAGTGCTGCTTTCTTCCTTTCTCGTCATCTTTCTTTTGCCTGGATTGCACCAAACTGGAGCCCAAAATTTTTTGAGCATGGAGAGGAGAGAGAGGACCAGAAGTTGGCATGGAGGAGGAAGAGGGGCAGCCTTGGGGCGTGGGCTAAGAGAGAACTCTATAAAAGTTAGGTGCAGATAGGATTTATATAGACCTTGCTGCGCTATGCAGTGCCACATCAACTCGGCCAATCACGTTGCTTCGTGCAATCAGATCTAAATTTGATTGGTGGGATGACATCACCTAATCCAATCAGATGAGAGACCCCTCAATTCATACTTAGATGGCACCTAAGACTAGTTAAAGTCTATTCCTAGATGCCACCTAAGTAGAATCCAAGAAGCAACCTAGAGCCCCCTCCTTTTCAATTTTTAGCAAGGGGACAAGCCCCTATCTACTCTCCTATGGGTGCATGATGCATGGGCAGATGTCTAAGTATCAAAGGTCAATATTTGATCAAAGTCAAAGATAAGAATTAACAAATGATGAAAAATGGCAGGTAGTCTCAAATTTATCTCATAAATTAAGACAACCCTTTTCTGACCTGGACAAGCTTCAGTCAGACCAAGTAAAGGTACCTGAGTGAGCACAAACATATTTGGCTTAGTCGAGACAACTTTTAATGATAATAGAAGGAGAATGTTAGGCTCAATCATGTGCTAGCACGATTTCTTTGAAACTAATTGAATCTTATTCAAATCAACTAAACTGGATTAATCCAATTGATGATATCCAGATCCAAACCCTTGTTTATATAACCTAGTTAGATTTAGTTCTGTATGGTAATAGGATATGTCGCGATTTCTATCATCGACATCATCGAAACTTCTTTTGATGGATCAGAACTCTTTTGATTCAGACAACTAGAATGATTGATCATCTAAATCATTCTAATTGCTCCCAAAATCCACCAGTGACACCTAGCAGTATATGGTGGCAATCTATTAAAACTGAAAATGAACCTCTCGGTGCAGCTACCTATGTGATTAAGTTCTTCTATCTTGAGCTCTGATCAGATTAGGGTTAAGGTGAACTCATCAAATCTAATTTTTGTCATATAATTTAACCATTCGATTCAAGTCCAATGTGAAAACCTTAATAGAAATTCTTTCTATTATTTCACTCTGCCATGGCCATGGGCTTATAGACTTGATTCTCATGATCCTCATAGGACTGCTCCTCATCCACCGAGGTAGATAGATTCTCTCTTCGTGCAATCCAATTTCTACAATGAACATGCTATAGCCAACATACACCTTCAGGTTCTGAATGGCTAGGAGATCGAGTCATGGTGTAGTTAAACTATAACACACTCAAGGTAAACTATCGATGCACCTCAGGTCAAAGAATCAGACACACCACGCAGCTTCGAGTCAGTCATTGACGAGAAGGTAGACTTTCTTATGACTGCTCGAGGTGGTCACGCTCAGTGCCCTCATTCTCTAACGAGTACCTATACTCTCGCTCCAGTATCTCTATACTGTAGACTCAAGACTCATCTACTATAAAGAAGTAATTGTACACCAACCTTCTGAATCAATCATCATCCTCATGATGATCCTACGGTCGGGACCATTTTATGAGTTAATAACGAGAATTCATGTCTTAAATTTTTAACTTTTGAAAATATAAATTATCATTACCATTAACTCAAGGAATGTATCACGGATGCTAAATACACATTTATAATAAAAAATAATCCATTTTATTATTTATAATCAAAATTATAATTTTGCCTCAAGAAGTGTATTACAAGTATCAGCTAATTCTAACTTTTAGGGCATAAATATCTAACAAACTTTCACTTGACCTAAAGCCAATTGGCTATAATTCTAAGTTCCATCTTCTCAAGGTGGGCTTCAATCTTCTGCTGGCCCAACAGCTTTGTAAGCGGATCTGCCGCATTATCTACGGAGTCGACTCTCTTGACCTCAACGTAACTCTTCTCGAGGTAATCGGGGATAAGGTGGTATTGCCGGTCGATGTGCTTAGATTTTTGGTGAGACCTCGGCTCTTTAGCTAAAGCTATGGTGCCATTATTGTCGCAGTATAGAGGAATGGCATATGATTACATTGCTCCAATTTTTATGGCAAACTTCTTATACCAGAATGCCTCCTTCGCAGCTTCTGATGCAGCAATGTATTCTGCTTCCATGGTGGAATCCGCTATCATAGTTTGCTTGGAACTCTTTCAATTGATAGCACCACCATTACACACAAACAGACTCCCAGATGTCGACTTTCGATCATCTATATCAGACATAAAATCCAAGTTTGTAAATCCCTAGACTTGGAGTTCTCCATTATCAAAGACCAACAACATATCCTTAGTTCTTCTTAAGTACTTAAGGATATATTTCACAGAAGTCCAGTGTTCTTCACCTGGATTCGATTGATATCTGCTCATGATACTCACAACATGGGCTATATCAGGTCGTGTACATAACATGGCATACATGAGGCTCCCTATTGCTGAAGCATAAGGAATCTTACTCATGCATTCTATTTTCTTAGGTGTACTAGGGCACATCTTCTTAGAAAGATGAATACCATGTATGAAGGGTACTAATCCCCTTTTAGAGTTTTTCATGCTAAATTTCTTTAGCACTTTCTCTATGTACATCTTCTATAAAAGTCCTAGCATTCTATTCAGTCTATCTCTATGGACCTTAATTCCTAGAATAAAGGATGCTTCACCTAGATCTTTCATGGAGAATTCTTTGGATAACTATATTTTAACTGTGGTCAATATGGGAATATCATTTTCAATAAGGAGGATATCATCCACGTACAATACGAGGAAGATAACAGCGCTCCCACTGACCTTTTTGAAGACACATGATTTCTCTTCATTTTTTATAAAATCAAATAATTTGATCACATCATTAAAATGAGTGTTCTAGCTCCGAGATGCTTTCTTAAGTCTATATATGGACCTTTGTAGCTTGCATACCTTGTGATCAGCATCACTAGATGTGAAACCTAGCGACTGTTCCATATAGATATCTTCCTCAGGATATCCATTTAAGAATGTCATTTTTACGTCTATTTGCCATATTTCATAATCGAAATAGGCTGCAACAGTAAGCAATGTGCGGATGGATTTTAGCATAGTTACTGACGAAAAAGTATCCTGATAGTCAATACCTTCGTGCTGACTATAATCTTTTGCCACTAATCTAGCTTTGAATGTCTCCACATTCTCATCTGCACCAATCTTTCTCTTATAGATCCATTTACACCTAATAGGTACTATACCTTCTGGTAGATCTACCAAGGTCCAGACTTGGTTTGAGTGCATTGAGTCAATTTCTGACTTCATTGCCTCTAGCCATTTCTCGGAGTCGATATCCGATATCGCCTCGTTATAGATTTTGGGATCATCACCATGAACCCCCATTACCTACCAGGAATATTTTCTCTATTTCTTCTGAAATAGTACCTAAGTACCTCTCAAGGGAATGAAAAATTCTTTCTGATCTACGAGGTGGAGGAGGTAGTAATTGTATTGGCTCAACCTGATTTGGTTCCAATTAGTCCTTAGCTCATTGTTCTTATGAGACTTTCTCATCAAGCTTCATTTGCTTTCCAATGCCGCCATCTTGAATAAATTATTTTTCAGAAAAGATGGCATGTCGACTCACAATCACATTGTGATCTTTTGAAATGTAGAAATAATATCCTAATGATTCTTTAGGATATCCTATAAATCGAGCTCTAAAGAATCTGAAGTCTAACTTATCCGCTTGTTGTCTTTTGACATGAGTCGAACAACCCCAAATTTTGAGATGACTCAGACTTGGTTTTTTATCATGCCATATCTCATATGGTATGGTAGGAACGGTTTTAGAAGAAATCCTATTCAATAAATATATTGCAGTTAACAAAGACTGTCCCTAAAGATAATCAGAAAGGTCTGTGAAGCTCATCATGGATCGGACCATATCTAATAGGATCCGATTTCTTCATTCTGAAATTCCGTTGAGTTAAGGTATTCCAGGTGGAGTCCATTTTGTGACTATATCATTTTTCTTAAGATAGTCCAGAAATTTTCGACTAAGGTATTCATCTTTTCGATCTAATCGAAGAATCTTAATAGATTTCTACTTCATGTCTGAATTTCTTGAACTTTTCAAAAGATTCAAACTTATGTCTCATAAGATACACATACCTATACCTAGATAGATCATCTGTAAAGATAATGAAGTAAACAAAATTGCCTCTAGTCGGTACATCAAATGGACCGCACACATCAATATGTACTAGGACAAGAAGATTCTGGCCCTTTCCCTATGTCTTACAAAAGAAAGTTTAGTTATTTTGCCATGAAGACAAGATTCACAAATTGGATATGACTCGAAAGTCAATGGACTCAATAGATTGATTTTCTCTAATTTGTTAACCCTATCTTCTGCTATATGACCTAATCTTAGGTGCCATAGATACCTATCATTTGGACTATCCCTAGGTCGTTTTGATTTTATGGCATTCACATTTTGCTCATAGTTAAAAATAGATACATCAATATGTAATTGATAAAGATCGTTAATAAGGAAATCCTTTGTAATTTTATTTCTTTCATAAAGAATGTTACAATGGTCCTTAAGAAAACTAATTACATAGCCTTCTAGTGCTAGGCATAAAACAGAAATCAAATTCCTGCTTGCTGCAGGCATATAATAACAGTCTTTTAAAACTAAGTCTAAACCAGATGGTAGTCGAAAAGGGTATGTTCCCACCACCACGGCAGCAACTCTTGCTCCATTTTCAATGCATAGGATCATCTCACCATCCCTCAGCCTCCTGGTATCCTCAAGATCCTGCATGGAAGTGCACAAATGAGTACTAGAACCAGAGTCAAGCATCCAACTAGATATAGAAGAAATCGTAAGGTTAGACTCAATAACGAGCATACCTCCAGAAGGACCTACCTCCTTCTTATTCTTCAGAGTGGCCAGGTAAGTAGGACAGTTTTGCTTCCAGTGGTCGTCATTGTTGCAATGAAAATACTTTCCTTTGTCAGTGGCCTTCTTTTTCAGCTCTTTCTTTTTCTTCTTTTCTCCTTCTACCTTCTACTTTTTTACAGACTTCTTCTTCTTTCCAAAAGACTTTCTCTTGAAAGAAGTCCATTTCATAGCAAGCACTGAGCCTTTAGAACCTTTCATAGAAAGCTCAGCGGTAACCAGCATGTTCATAAGTTCGGCCAAAGAATTTTGAAGTTTATGCATATGATAGTTCATGATGAACTGCCCATATGCATCAGTCAAGGATTGTAGAATTATATCATTCTGCAGATCCAGGTCTAACTTCACTCCAAGCTTCTCAAGCTCTTTCAAGTCCTTGATCATCATCAGACAATGATCTTGGATTGACTATCCATAATGCATTTTAGCCTTAAAAATTCGTTTAGTGACTTGATACTTGGCTACGCGACTTTGTTCACCAAACATCTCTTGTAGGTGAGCCAACATTTGGTGGATAGTCTTGATATCTTCATGTTGGTGCTGAAGTTCATCAAACATCGAGTCCAACATGTAATATCTAATCTTGTTATCTTCGTCCGTCCACTTATCAAGAGATGCTCTTTATTCAGCGGATGGATGAGCTGGTAAGGTGGGAGGGTCCTGATCCAACACATGAGTTAACTTCTCGTAATCCAAAATAATTTTAAAGTTTTGGAGTCAATCTTTGTAATTGGATCTGATCAGTCTATGGGTATCCAGGATACGTGCTAGTGGGTTGGACACAGACATTTTTCTATAGAGAGTCAAAGTTTCTAGTTAGATATTGTAATTAAGACTTGACCAATTTATTTAAAAATTTTATTTTTAAATAAATTAGCTTCTACTATTTTCTTGGATGTCACACTACCTCTGTAGAGATGCGAAAATCTCTATGATTAATGATTTTTAGTGGATGTTGCGGTCCCACCAACTGACACATCACCTCACCTAACAGTTATTGGTGATGGGTTAGCCAATGAGTGAACAACTCTTGTTCAATGATTCTCTAATCATGGTGCACCCAAATTTGATCTCTAATTCATGAATCTCATCGTGTCCGAAATATTGATCCACTCTTTAGTTAAGTCAGACCCACCATTTGCACAGATTGGATTCCTAATTGAGTCTCTCACCATGTCCAAAATATTGAGTCCAATCCATCCTCCAGTCCATAGCATCCAATGCCTAATAGATATGATTGCATCTTTTCGATGCAACTGAACCATTATAACCAATCGAAAATAATCAACCTTAGGAAGGGCCCGCACATCTACAATGGTGGAAGATCTTAGACTTAATTTTTTCTTAGAAAGATTTGATTTAGGTCTCATTAAACTAAACTTGACATAGTCATAACTATTATGACTAACCTAGTAGCATAGGTTAGCTCGGATTATTGACCACCTCAGAACTGAGCCAATAAATATGGTCAGATAAGTGAGATCGGTGGAAGAGATATGCCATTAACTTGATAAGAATGCATTTGAGTCGAGTAGCTCCCAATTAAAAATCAATCGGTCGTATCTGCCAAACTTACCTTAGACACCAAATTATTGAGCTAGAATCAATCGGATTAGCCTACAATCCAGACTCTAACCACCGAGCTTAGTTAGGTCTTAGATTGATCGATCACTCACGTGACTCGATCTTGATCAAACTTAATCCTATTAGGCTGGTCAATTTAAGCACCGTTGATCCCATCTAACCAACTCTTGATTCGGTTTGATGAACCGCTTAGACCTAATTGAGCTATCCAAGTTTGAACCCAATATTATGAATATGTCTTAGATCTAAAATTTTTAATTTTAGATCTAATTAATATTTCATAATCTTAATTCTTAATTAAGTTTAGGGTTCACAAACAAAATATGTATATTAAATCCTAGGATTTCAGGATCTAGAGTTTTGCAGAAAGTAAGTTCTTAATTTCTGATTAAGGATTGATAAGTACCATAAATTCATCAATAAAAGTATTAATTTATTAATTAATTTATATTAATTTTTTAAAATTTATGATCAATTTATATATAATTTTTGAGAAATTTATATTTTTATTAATTAAAAAATTAATTAAAAATAATAAAAATAAAAAAATAAAATTTTATAATTATTGGAAAGAGTTCATTTTTCTTATCACAACAAAATAAGTTTAAAGCAAAATGGAGCTAAAATGGAGAAGATATGAATTTCTAAAAATAAAAAAAATTAAATAAAATAAAAAAATGGCTCAGCTGGCTCCGTAAGCCAAGCCACCAAGCCAAGCCAAGCCATCAAAGTTGACTCAGTCATTGAAGCCATCAGCCAGTCCATAATTCAGACGTGGACCGCCAGCTCAGCAAAAATCGATGAATCACAGTGCGACACATGGCGGACTTAGATCCTTAAAGGGTTCATAGAAATCCATCGCGGCTCACAGGGTATTTTAAACTTTTCACTCAACTACAAGAGGTGCTGATTGGTTGCGATGTGTGGTGCGGCCGATCCATGCAATCCATGGGAACAGTAATTGCATGATCCAATGACTGCAGTTATTGCGGTTAAGATCGGATGGCGGTGGTTATTTCTGGGTTTGATTTGAATTCTATCAGCGATCTGGCACGATCTGATGGCCAAGAAACCAATCGATGAAGATCCAACGGTCCAAAATGCTCCCAATGGTGATCAGGACTTTCGACGTACGATCAGCGGCAAGATTTCCTCCATCAACGTGCGATTGGATAGCCAGAATTTAATCTGACCTGATCTGGGCTGATACACATCCGATTTTGATGATTTTTGGTCCGTTGGATTCCTATTGACGGCCAGATTTTATCCAGTATAGCAGAATTCATCTAGAACTCCTTTTAATCTAATTTTTATTTAGATTTCTTCATATTTTGATGATCAAAGAGCTTCTTAGTCCCATATTGCCCAGAAGAAAACTCTCCAGCCCTCCTAGCTCTACAAAAATGACCCCAGGCCTCCAAAAATCAACTTCTTCAGTCAACGTGAAGCTTTGGTACAGAGTGAAGCTAGGTTCTAGGTTAATGGCTACTTCGAGGCAACTGATGTCGAGAGGAAAAGCTGGGTTTCTACACCATCTTTCCATCCATGCCGATCCAAGATCAAAGATCAGGCTATTTTATTTTATTTTTTTTAATTTTATGTATTTAAATTTTAAAATTTTAATTAATGAAAATTTTATTATTGCACTTTAATTTTAATTTTTTTTATTTTTATTATAATCTAATTTTTATATTTTAATTATTGCTTTCCTGCAAGTAAATGCTAAGATCTAACTAGTAGATCTTAGTACCAAGTTTACTTTTCTGGATAATTTAATTTCCACTCCACAATTTTAATTTCCAACTTCAAATTCTATTTTCAAATTTTTTTTTTAAAA
Organism: Cocos nucifera; assembly: GCA_006176705.1. Taxonomy (NCBI): domain Eukaryota; kingdom Viridiplantae; phylum Streptophyta; class Magnoliopsida; order Arecales; family Arecaceae; genus Cocos; species Cocos nucifera. The sequence continues at coordinate 37,402 of QRFJ01005870.1, forward strand.
AAAAATTAAAAATTTTAAATCTAAAAATACTACCTTCCTTGTGGATTCGATCCGACTCACTGCTATCAACGCATTTTTAATTATTTTAAGAAGTTGGATTAAACTGATAAATACAGTGTCTTAACGACAACATCGTGTTCCTATCAAGTTTTTGGCGCCGTTGTCAGAAAAAGCATGGACATTAAATTTTTGATCTCTTTGATTTTTTTATACATAAATTATTAATAAAATTTTTATTTTCTTATAAATATTGTTTGCTATTTTTTTATTATTTTGCAGAAAAAGAGATTAAAGAATAAAAAGAACCAGCAGTTTTGCTTGGTGAGATCAATCCTAATCCTATTTCTCTTTCCTTTTTATTTTATTTATTTATTTATTTTATTTTTAAATTAATTTTAAAAAAAAATATTTAAATCTAATTAAAAATCTCATGATAAGATTAAAAATTTTAACTGCTTAGAGCATGCATCATATTAGTTTTATTTTTATTTTTATTTTTTTTGGTGATTGCTGGAGGCAAGGTAAGTCTTTCAGAATTCAATTAGTTGCATGCATCTAGTTTAAATTGCATAGAACACTTTGATTGAAAACTTTTTATGCATTTTCATATTAAACCAAATTAAGGGCAACATCCAATTAAATAAGATAAGATGGAGATTTGATCATCCTTTCTTGATCCACAAACAACCAACCAGCATCCTGCATTGATCTAAGCCTTTAATTTTAAAATCAATTAGATATCAGCACTAAGAACTCGAGCTCAATAGAACAAGAAACCCTAAGAGTTGAACCAGGTTAGGATTAGTCAATTTGGCTGATGTCTAGGAAAGTGGTTCAGGGATGATTGGGCCTAAAGAAAAGTGGTTTCTAATTGATTTCATTAGCTTACTTGGCCAAGCACAATTGATGTCTAAGACAAGCAACGGGGGGACTCCCACCGACCTTACACTTACCTAGCTAGTTGATTGGCTGATCTTACACTTGGAGGGCTTGAAGGTGATCTTGGCAGTTAAAAACTGTCTAGATCTAGGATAACTCTTAGTCAGGATTGATTGACCAACTTGATTGCTAACCAACATCAAATCTAATTAAACTTAATTCTTCTCTCTCTTCTTAGTTCTAGGACTTCTTGGGACCTCTTCTTTAGAACTTTTATTTTTTTCTTCAAAAATAAAATAAAATAAATAAATAAAAAGATTAAGAACATTGAGAATATAGTGAATTCTCCAACACCTGTGTGGAGAAGGATTTCAGGTCGACTAGTCAAAATGGATTTAGTTTCTATTTCAGATCCGACAACCTCACAATCCATAATGAATTTAGCAAATCAGTCTCAGCCTCAAATCCTTAAGGATTTATGTTATCCAGTTGGTTCCGTCCAATCCTCTTGTATTAGGTTGCCCCAACCCATAGCAAACAACTTTGAAATTAAACATCAAATCATTAACATGCTTCCAAAATTCACGAAAATAGAGGATGCATGTATATTCATTAGGAAATTTGAAGAGGTTTGTGTAATCATGAAACTACAATAATTGTCAGAGGATGAAATCAAACTGAGATTAATCAATTTTGCCCTTAAAGATAATGCCAAAAAGTGGCTTTATAGTCTTCCAAATCAATCTTTTACGACCTGAGAGGACTTTGTGAGAATATTCTTAAAAAAATATTTTTCTCATCATAAAATAGCTAGAATTAGAAATGAAATAAACCAATTTTATCAACTAGCTAGTGAATCATTTTGGAAATACTTCGACCGATTCAAGAACCTCTTGACCCAATACCCATACCATAGAATAGAAACTTGGAGGCTATGCCAAATAATTTATGAAGAGTTAGATTCAAATTCTCGAACAATGCTTGAATCCATGTGCCAGGGATAATTTATGTACAAAAAACCAAATGAAGCCTGGCAATTTTTAGAAGACCTAGCCGAGAAAAGTTTACAATGGAAAATAAATAGGGAACCTAAAAAAAATCCACACCTTCAAGAGGTGGAATTTACCAAACCTCCCTAGCTGCAGAAGCCAAAATTGCAACTTTGATACGTAGGCTAGAGGCCTTAGAACTTCAGAGACCAGCTAGTGTGAACCAAGTATCTGCACCCATTTGCAATAGGTGCAATGCACCAGACCATGTCCTTGAGGAATGTCCCCTCCTAATGAACCAATTAGATAATGGATGTGCACAAGTGAATGCCACATATCAAAGACCGTTGAACAATTCCTATGCACCCACTTACAATCCAGATTGGAGGAATTATCCAAATTTTTCATGGTCACAAAACTCAAATGTAGGTGGTTTAAGTTTCAATCAGCAGAACCTAAGGCCTAATCCTATGATAAACACCTTGCCACCATTAGGCTTTAATATTAATGAAAAAAAACTTAGTTCTTTAGAGAAAAGCCTGGAAACCCTAGCCAAATCTAATGCTGACACTAATGCCACCTTAAGCAATTTCATGCAAACCACAGGCCAAATTCTGAATTCAAATTCTCAGGCCATAGCCTGATTAGAAATTGGTCAGCTGGTATCTACCATAAGTGAATGTGAACGAGATAGGCTATCTAGCCAACCTGAATCCAACCCCAAGAATCAAAATGGTAGACCATTCCAAGGAAACTAGGTTAATCAAGTTAATGCTATTCATTCCTTGAGATAAAAAAAAAAATAAGTGGATAATAAGATAAATACACTTGAAACTAGAGAAGACTTGAGTGTTGAGTCTGTTGAGCCTCCCACTAAACCATTCATAGAAATAACTAAACCATCATCCAAGTCATCAAAAGAAGAGGCGCCTAAAGTAGAGTTGAAACCCCTCCCTGAGCACCTCAAGCATGCATATTTAGGTTCAGAGAAAATCTTGCCTATAATTATTGCATCAGACCTGAATTCTAACTAAGAGGAAAAATTATTAGCAGTCTTAAGAGAAAACCGAGAAGCAATAGGTTGGACCATGGCAGATATTAAAGGAATTAGCCCTTCCATAGTTCAAAATGAAAATTTAGAAGAATTGGTTAGTAACCACATAGAAGAATCTGAGCCAGGAACTAATACTGATGCTAGTTTCAGTTTAAATGAGATAGACATAGAAAAAAGAGAATAGATGATTTACCTAAAACTTATAAACCTAAAAGCTTGTTCCCTTCAACCCTAGAAGCCGATTCTTTTTACAAAAATCAAGAGGCATGTAATGAAGTGTCAATGGAGTTGTTTAAGCAAGATCACATTAATTTACCTCCAAAATTAAAATCGCCTTTAGACACCCTTCCAATACCCATTGAATCAAACTTAACTCCTAAAATAAAAACTCAATTCATGAGTATTTTAGAAGAACAAATAGGAGAAATTCTTAATAAACATGGGTCTGAGAATGGGATCACAAATTATGTTCCTAAAATTAATAATAAATATATCAATAATAGAATTATAAATCAACTTTCTGAGATTGGCAATGCAAAACCATTGGAATTTATCAATCTAATATTTGACATAGGATAGTAAGCTGCATTGTGTCCGACTGAAGATGGTAAACTTAGCGCTTGTTGGGAGCAACCCAATATTTAATTTTTTTCATCTAATTTATTTTTTTAGTTTATTTTTTTAGGATAATTTGAATAAGCTGGAGGGAGAGCTTAAATTTTTAAAGGCATATGTTGGACTAAAAATATATTGAGTTAGGTGTATTCTTTCATGTTCTTTATTACATCCTTTATTTTTTCTTCTCCATTGAGGACAATATCGATTAAGTTGGGAGAGAGAAAAATAAAAATTTTTAAAATTTTAAGTCCTCAAAAAAAATTAGTATTTAGTATATAGACACCTGATTATGCTTAAGAATTGAATCAAACTAAGCATTTTTCAAAAAAAAATTGATACACAGATCAAAGAATCTATGAGATATTGAGGAATCAAGTATTAAAAAAATTTAATAAAGAGTTAAGTCTAGAACATAAAAAGTTTTTTTTTGGAGCATTTCTAATTATTTCTACTAGCATCAAAGAAAAGTCTACTTTTTATAGGCTTGTGTAGGATAACTATACGTTTTTTCATATAAAAAATTTATTTTAATAGTTTTTAAGTACTTCTCACTGAGTAATCGAGTCTCTTTGCCTAAGCAAGCATTAAGTTTCGCATCAAAAGATGGGAAGGACAAAGAAGCTCGTTGTAAAGCTAGTCTTAGCTCGTAGCTTGTTTGATTCGAGCTAGTAAGCCCAAGGGGTATTCTATACGTAGTGCCCTAAAGCCAACTGATTTGAAAGTCATTGGCCCAAGACTCGCTACATGGATCAAATAGAAAGCTTAAGAGGTTAAGACACTCAATAATGGTACAACGTTAAAAAAAATATATTGATTTTTCATCAAGTAATCGAGTCCCATTGCCTAAGTAAGCAATGATATTCGCATTAAAAAGTAAATAATGTAAAAATAAAAATTAATAAATGAAGGGTGGAAGAAGCAATACACTTGTCTATATGAAAGTTTAGACAAATCAGAGATAAAGATGAGATAATTTAGAAAAAATTTAGAAAAATTTAATATTTTTTATTTAATTTTTTTATTGATAAGTATTAATACCCCAATGATATGTCTCATTTAAGCTCTACTGAATATTAATGACCATTTTAAAAACTACTTAGGTAAAATTCGAAACTCTAAAGTTAAAAGATATTTAAAACTAAATTCTTTCTTTACTCGAGGATGAGTAAAGCTTAAGTTGGGAGATGTGATAAGTACCATAAATTCATCAATAAAAGTATTAATTTATCAATTAATTTATATTAATTTTTTAAAATTTATGATCAATTTATATATAATTTTTGAGAAATTCATATTTTTATTAATTAAAAAATAATAAAAATTAAAAAATAAAATTTTATAATCAATAGAAAGAGCTCATTTTTTTTATCACAACAAAATAAGTTTGAAGCAAAATGGAGAAGATATGAATTTCTAAAGATAAAAGAAAAAAAATTTAAATAAAAAAAAAGAAAATGGCTCAATCGGCTCCGTAAGCCAAGCCACCAAGCCAAGCCAAGCCGTCAAAGCCGACTTAGCCATTGAAGCCATTAGCCGGTCTACGATCCAAACATGGATTGCCAGCTCAGCAAAAATCGATGAATTACAGTGCGACACGTGGCGGACCTAGATCCTTAAAGGGTCCACAAAAATCCATCGTGGCTCATAGGGTATTTTAAACTTTTCACTTGGCAACAGGAGGCGCTGATTGATTGCGGTGTGCGGTGCGGCTGGTCCACGTGGTCCATGGAAATAGTAATTATGCGATCGGATGGCTGCGGTTGATTGCGGTCAAGATCGGATGGCGGTGGTTATTTTCAGGTTTGATTCAAATTCTATCAGCAATCTGATGCAATCTGATGGCCAAAAAATTAACTGATGAAGATCGAATGATCCAAAATGCTCTCAATGGTGATCAAGACTCCAGACGTATGATCAACGACTTGATGTCCTCCATCAACATGCGATCAGACGGTCAGAATTTAATCCGACCTGATCTGGGATGATACACATCCGATTTTGATGATTTTTGGTCCCTTGGATTTCTATTGATGGTCAGATTTCATCTAAAGCAGCAAAATTCATCCAAAACTCCTTTTAATCTAATTTTTATTTAAATTTTTTCATATTTTGATGATCAAAGAGCTTCTTAGTCTCACATTGCCCAAAAGAAAACTCTCCAGCCCTCCTAGCTCTATAAAAAGGACCCCAGGCCTCCAAAAATCAACATCTCTGATCAAGATGAAGCTTTGGTATAGGGTGAAGCTAGGCTCTGGGTTAATGGCTACTTCGAGGCAACTGGTGCTGAGAGAAAAAGCTGGGCTTCTACACCATCTATCTACCCATACTGATCCAAGATCAGAGATCAGGCTATTTTATTTTATTTTATTTTATTTAAATTTTACGTATTTAAATTTTAAAATTTTAATTAATAAAAATATTATTATTATATTTTAATTTCAATTTTTTTATTTTTATTATAATCTAATTTTTATATTTTAATTATTGCTTTCCTGTAAGTAGATGCTAAGATCTAACTAGTAGATCTTAGTACCAAGTTTACTTTTCTATATAATTTAATTTTCACTCCATAATTTTAATTTTTGACTTTAAATTCTATTTTCAAATTTTTTTCTTTTTTATTTAAAAAAATTAAAGATTTTAAATCTAAAAATACTATCTTTTCTGTAGATTCGACCCAATTTACTGCTATCTACGTATTTTTAATTATTTTAAGAAATCTGATTAAACTGATAAACATGGTGTCTTAACAACAACATCGCATTCTTATCAAGAATGAATACGCAGCACTCCTATACATCATAAGAACACCCCATCGAATGGAAGAAGAGGATATTTAAATCCTATTTTGTTCTTATGATCGGACGGCCAAGGGAAATGCCTTAATCAAAATATACAAAACTATAAAACTAGTTAGATTTACATCATATATCTCACATATAAAAATTGATCTAACTATAAACATATTTTGCATACATCTCATGTATCATATCATGAATATTTTTAGATCTAAATTATTCCATAATTATCTAAAAAATTAGATTTAAATTGATCGCATCAAAATAAATTCTAATCTAGATAATTATATAGAACTATTCTACAACTAGTCTAAACATGCATTCATCATATCTCATATGATCCAAAAATTAAATAATTTTATTTTTTATTTTTTAAATCTTATTATAATAATTATAATATTAAAAAATAGTAAATAAATAGATCTAAAATTATAACTTAATCAAATTAAATTATGAACATGTAAGACTATGTATAGAACAGTTCTATTTTATAACTAGTTATGCATCTTATAAAACTTAGATCTAAATTATTTAATTTTAATTTTTTTGATTTTAGATTTAATCACATCTCATATGACATCTAAAATCTCCTATTTAATATATCAAAATAAATTTAAATTAAATTTAAATAATTTTTAGAACTTGGCTCTGATACCAGTTGAAGGAAAAATTCTGATTTTTTGATTCAGATTCGTTCAGATCTGATTGGATCAAGAGAGATATTTCAAAAATTTTTCTGATAAATTTAGATCAAATTTGAGATGTTTTAAATCTAATTTTATATATATAATAAATAAAAATAAAAATAAATTAAATCTAATTTAATTTATATCTTGATGTTGGGTAATCTGATTATCCTTTGATGATCCTGCTGTTTGCCTAAGGTTCTGGATCTAGCCACGCAAGCGCCTAGCCTTTACCAATATCCACTTAGACTAGATCTAGAGACCTTCTCCTTCTTTATCATCTCTCTAAATATCAGATCTAGATCTAATTTGGAGGATCTTCAAAACTCCTTTCGAAGATCTGCAGTCGTCTTTGTAGCAGTGCTGCTTTCTTCCTTTCTCGTCACCTTTCTTTTGCCTGGATCGCACCAAATTGGAGCCCAAAATTTCTTAAGCATGGAGAGGAGAGAGAGGATCAAAAGTTGGCATGGAGGAGAAAGAGGGGTAGCCTTAGGGCATGGGCTAAGAGAGAACTCTATAAAAGTTAGGCGCAGACAGGATTTATATTTTTCATGCAGTGCCACATCATCCTGGCCAATCACGTTGCTTCATGCAATCAGATCTAAATCTGATTGGTGGGATGACATCACCTAATCTAATCAGATGAGAGCCCCCTCAATTCATCCTTAGATGGCACCTAAGACTGGTCAAAGTATATTCCTAGGAGCCACCTAAGTAGAATCCAAGAAGCAACCTAGAGTCCCATCCGTATGGGACTCCAGACGTCCCTATCCATGGGCGCATGCCTCCTTAGGCATGTGCCCCCTCCTTTCCAATTTCTAGCAAGGGGACAAGCCCCTATCTGCTCTCCTATGGGTGCATGATATATGGGCAAATGTCTAAGTGTCAAAAGTCAATGTTTGACCAAAGTCAAAGATAAGAATTAGCAGGTGATGAAAAATAGTAGGTGTTGTCTGAAATTTATCTCATAAATTAAGACAACCCTTTTCTGACCTAGACAAGCTCTAGTTAGATCAAGTAAAGGTACCTGAGTGAGCACAAATATATTTGGCTCAGTCGAGATAACTTTTAATGATAGTAGAAGGAGAACATTAGGCTCAATCGTGTGCTAACATAATTTCCTTGAACCTAATTGAATCTTATTCAAATCAATTAAATTAGATTAGTCCAATTGATGATATCCAGATCTAAATCCTTGTTTGTGTGATCTAGTTAGGTTCAGTTTTATATGGTAATGGGATATGTCATGATCTCTATCATCGACATTATCGAAACTTCTTTTGATGGATCAGAATTCTTCTGATTCAGACAACTAGAATGATCGATCATCTAAATCATTCTAATTGCTCCCAAAATCCATCAGTGACATCTAGCAGTATATGGTGGCAACCCATCAAAACTAAAAATGAATCTCTCGGTGTAGCTACCTGTGTGATTAAGTTCTTCTATCTTGAGCTCTGATTAGATTAGGCTTAAGGTGAACTCGTCAAACTCTAATTTTTGTCATATGATTTAACCATTCGATTCAAGTCCGATGTGAAAACCTTAATCGAAACTCTTTCTATTATTTCACTCTGCCATGGCCATGGACTTATGGACTTGATTCTCATGATCATCATAGGGCTGCTCCTCATCCATTGAGGTAGATAGATTTCCTCTTGGTGCAATCCAATTCCTATAATGAACATGCTATAGCCAACATACACCTCAGAATTTTGAATGGCTAGGAGATCGAGTTATGATGTAGTCAAACTATAACACCCTCAAGGTAAACTGCCGATGCACCTTAGATCAAAGAATCAGATACACCACTGCAGCTTTGAGTCAGTCATCGACGAGAAGGTAGACTTCCTTATGACTGCTCGAGGTGATCACGCTCAGTGCCCTCGTTCTCTAACGAGTATCTATACTCTCACTCTGGTGTCTCTACACTAGACTCAAGACTCATCTACTATAAAGAAGCGATTCTACACCAATCTTTCAGATCAATCACCATCCTCATGATGATCCTATGGTCGGGAGCATTTTATGAGTTAATAACAAAAATTCATGTCTTAAATTTTCAACTTTTGAAAATATGAATTATCATTACCATTAACTCAAGAGATGTATCACAGATACTAAATATATATTTATGATAGAAAATAACTTATTTTATTATTTATAGTTAAAATTATAATTTTGCTCCTAGAAGTGTATTACAAGTGTCAGCTAATTCTGGCTTCTAGGGCACACATATCTAACATCTTGACCATAGAGTTCCAGACCAATGGGACTCTTGATCAGACATCAGATCAGGTAGAAACTTTTAATGTGTGTGACTCCATAGGTTCAAACCTAAGTCGGTAGCATAGAAACCAATTTCTATACTAATCGAAGTGACCATCTAGCAATGGTACTCGATATCTGAATAAGTTAAATAATTGTAATCACAACATTCAAAATCTATGCGAATATGGTTATCGTATAATTCATCCCTATGACCTCTATGTAATAGATGACTCAAGGTTAGACTGTCAACTCTAGAAAATACATTCATGTCCTATCTCAAAGCAATTAGTCCCGTGATTCCTCACTAAGACTACCCTAGCAAAGATTTTACTAAATTGAAATACTACTGAACACAGCTCCTACAATCAAGAGTGGTCAATCCCATCTTGATATATGCACCGACTCCATAAGTATTTGACTATGCCCAGAAATCTTCCATCACTAAATTAGAAATTTAGATAGTCTGGCCCCAAAATACAGTGAGTTGCTTGAAAATCATCATGGTGATCTTAGATCGGAGGGACATTTATATCCATATTCCATCGAAGCTAATCTTGATAGAAGAAAAGCCCCAGAGTTGATCACGTTCAGTACAGATGTACTCATACATCTCACTTGCATGCCATATCAGTGTCTCAACACTCCTTGGTTATGAGGATAACCAACCTATATGGCACATAACGACCTATACTTGATAAATGTTATCGTCCTAAGTAACAACGTATCATTTGATCGTGAACTATTTAAGGACTAAATGATAAATCCTCCTTTACTGAATCTAGATAGTCCTAAGGACTTCATCACAATACAGGAGTTCATTAGAAGACAACAAAATTTATGATGAAAAATACCAAAATAACTTTTATTAATTTATAATTCATATATAATTATAAATATATGGCCCAATCATTAATAGATTGATGATTGGCTTTAGAACACATTCCCAACAATCTTCCACTTGGACTAAAGCCAATCAATGTAGTATCTAATATCTATCTTCGACTTAAAGTCGTCGAACTCCTTCATCGTAATAGCTTTAGTGAATGGATTGACCAGGTTCTCCTTCCCATCAATCTTTTGAAGGTCGATGTCACCTCAATCTATAATCTCTCGAATAAGATGGTAGCAGCACAGAATATGCTTCATCCACTGGTGTGCCTTTGGTTCCTTCGTCTGAGCAATAGCTCCAAAGTTGTCACAATAGAGCAGAACTGGACCATCAAGGGAGGGTGCTACTCCGAGCTCGGTGATGCATTTTTCTAGCCACACCGCTTCTTTGGTAGCATCTGATGCAGCGACATACAAACTGAATCGGCCATAGTATGCTGCTTGAAACTCTTTTAGCAGACGATCCCACCATTAAGGGTAAATATATATCCCGACACACTCTTGCTATCATCATGATCAGACTGGAACTGGAGTCTGTGAACTCCACAAGTTTTAAGTCCGATTTACTATGTACAAGCCATTGGTCTTTAGTATTTCTTAAATACTTTGGGATGATTTTAACAACCTTCCAATGATTCTCTCCTGGATTAGATTGGTATCTACTCACTACACCTAGTGAGTATGCCATATCTGATCGCGTACATGTCATGGCGTACATTATAGAATCCACTGTTGAAGCATATGGTATTCTATTCATACGCTCTCTATCTAGAGGTGTTGTTGGACAATCCCTCTTTGAAAGAGAAATTCCATGAACTATCAGTAGATAACCTTTCTTGAAATTTTTCATGCTAAACCGTTTTAACATAGTGTCAATGTACGTGGATTGGGACAATCCAAGTAACCTTTTAAATCTATTTCTATAGATCTTCATCCCTAGGATGTAGGAAGCTTCTTCTAAATCTTTCATGGAGAACTGTGATGACAGCCAAATCTTTATTCCTTATAATGCAGGGACATCATTTTCGATTAAGAGAATATCATCCATATACAATACTAGAAATACTATTGCTGGACCATTAGCACATTTGTATATGTAGGGCTCCTCTTCGTTCTTAACGAAGCCATACATTTTGATTGTTCTATCAAATCATATGTTCCAGCTCCGAGATGCCTGCTTTAGTCCATAAATGGACTTCTGAAGCTTACACACCTTAGACTCATCTATGAACGTGAAACCTTCAGATTGTATCATATACACCTCTTCATCCAACTCTCCATTCAGAAAAGCTATTTTTACATCCATCTGTCAGATTTCATAGTCCAGATGGACAGCTATGGCAAGCATTATCCGAATAAATTTGAGCATTGCCATAGGAGAGAACGTCTTGTTATAGTCAATACCATAACGTTGATGATACCCCTTGGCAATCAGATGGGCTTTATAGGTCTCCACCTTTTCGTCTACGCCTCTTTTTCTCTTGAAGATCCACTTACACCCTATGGGTTTTACGCCTTCGGATGGGTCAACTAATGTCCATACATCATTGACCTTCATGGATTTCATCTCATATTTCATGGCCTCAAACCATTTCTCAGAGTCGGATCTCTGCATTGCATCCATATAGGTGATTGGGTCCTGATCGTTCTTATCGAGTTTGATAGGATCCCCGTCTCAGATCAAAAAACCATAGTATTCATCCGATTGACATGGTACTCTACCAGATCTCCTTAAGGATGCTTCTATAATGGGTTCTGGGTCTGATCTAATCAGATCCAGCTTAGGTTCAACAACTTATGTCCGTTCTTCCATCTGTTGTACTTCATCAAGTTCGACCTTAGAGGACTCCTTTACTAAAAAGACTGCCTAAGGCTGACAAACATTTTTTTCTCATAAGCAAGGTAGAAGTAGTACTCTTTATTTTTTTTGGGTAACCTATAAAACTACACTTATTAGACCTAGGTCCAAGCTTATTTGTCATCAAACATTTGACGTAAGTTAGACACCCCCAAATTTTAAGGTGTGAAAGCATTGGCTTACGCCCTGTCCATATTTCATATGGTGTTTTATTAACAGATTTACTCAGAACCTTATTTAGAATGTAACAAGCTAACTCGAGTGCATATCTCTATAGGAAGATCAACAAACTAGCAAACCCCATCATAGATCAAATCATATCCAATAGGATCCAATTTCTCCTTTCAGACACACCATTATGTTGTGGTGTTCCAGGAGGGATCCATTGAAAGAAAATCCCATTCTCCCCAAGATATGTCAGAAACTCATTGGAAAGGTACTCACCCCCTCGGTCAGATTGAAGAGTTTTAATACTCTTTCCAATTTTCTTTTCTACCTCATTTCAAAATAGTTTGAACATTTCAAACGACTCCGACTTATACTTCATTAAATAGATATACCCATACCTCGATAGGTCGTCTGTGAAGGTTATGAAGTAGAAATATCCACCTCTAGCACTTGAGCTCATGGGTCTACATACATTCGAATGTACTAAACTTAAGATTTCAGTGGCTCGTTCATCTTTTTTAGTAAAAGATGACTTGGTCATCTTACCAAGAAGACAGGACTCACAGGTCGAAAGTGACTCATAATCACTAACCTCAAGAATTTCTTTATGAGCTAACCTATTAATTCTATTCTTATTAATATGACCTAGCCTACAGTGCCAAAGGTAGACATCAGACATCACTAATTCTAGGGTGTTTACTGGAAGATTGAACCATGTTAACAGGCATAGAAAGTAAATAAATTCCGTTATTCAATTATCCAATCAAAATTGTAACACCGTATAAAATGACATTATAAAATTTTTTTTTATTGATATTTCAAAATCATTTATGGCCAAAAGGCCTACAGAAATGACATTCAATAAGAAAGTTGAACAATAATGACATTCATTAAGAATAACTTTATTTGAATTGATTACAAGGTTCATGATTCCTAAAGCTAGAATTAAAACTTATCTTCCATCTCCAACATTCAGGAACCTCTTGCCTTGATCAAATCTCCTACGGACATGCAAGCTCTGCATAAAATTACAAATATGATAAGGGCTTCTAGTATCTAATACCTAAGCAGTAGAATCAAATAAGAAAAAATTACAAGGTGTTATCATATAATTACCTGCCTAGCAACCACTTGCTTCTTCCTTGGCCTATTCGGGTCCAAAGAGGCAATGTATAGAGGACAGTTCCTCTTCCTATGTCCTTACTTCTTGCAGAAGAAGCACTCTGCCTGGCTCTGATCGAGCTTGTGCTTCTTGGTCTGACCCTGTGTAGTCGTCCAAGCATGTGGCTGCACCTTCTTATTTTTCTTCTTCTTATTCTTCTTCCCTTTCTTAAAGGGTCGATGATCAGAAGAAGACCCTCCCACTACATTCACCATCTCCTTATGGAGTTGGTGATCCTTCTTAAAGTTCTTCAGCAACCCCAATAAGCCATGATAGTTCACTGCAGGCTTTGTCATTCTAAAATAAGTTAGGAAGGAAAGGAAGGACTTGGGCAAAGAATTAAGGATCACATTCTTATCGAGCTGCTCATGCGGAAGAAAGCCCAACTTGTTAAGGCGCTCAATCATCTCGATCATGTACAATACATGATCGGTGACTGAGGTCCCATCCTTCATCCGAGCGTTGAAAATGGCACAACTTGTTTTATGTCTTTCAATGTCGTTCGGCGTGCCAAAAGAGTCATTCGATATTTGAAGCATCTCCTATGGCTGGGAGTTTTCAAACCTGCGGTTGAACTCATCATTCATTGCCACTAGCATTATACATCAAACGATGGTGTGGTCATTGAGCCACTTCAGATAAGTATCTTGGATCGCTTTCCTAGCATTCGGGGCTGACTTCTCAAGTGCTCGATCCGTTACCACATAAAGGTTCCACTCATGCTCCAGGATAATTTTCAACTTACGATACTAGTTATCGTAGTTGGGTCCCATTAATTTGTCATGATCTAATAATGACTAGAACGATAGGTTAGTGGCCATATCTGCACAAAAAGGAAAATGAAATCTAATTAGTATATGAATTATTAATCCTAAAAATTTGGACTTCAGTCTAAAGGTCCTTCCACTATTTTATATGAATTGATAGTCTCTACCTTCAATTCGAGGAATTACTCTAATTTCTTAGTGGGTACTAGAATCCACATAAACTACACATGAGCCCAACTTTGGTTGGTCAATCCATGTGCACTATGGGTAGATTCAAAATCAATTGTTTCTCAAAACAACTTCTAGTAACATTGATTTTGCCTCATAGACCTAATCAGTAGGCTTTGGCCTCCACTGAAAAAGGTTCGGTTAGCTCCAACCATTAACATGACCACATTTGATCTTATCTAAACAATAAATGATCATACCCGACTTTGGTTAGCCAACCTAACCACCATCAGAAAGACTTAACCAAATTATCATTTTATGAATTATAATTTCATTAGTCAATAATCAGCAGACCTTTGAGCCTCCAATGATCATTATACTAATGAACCCATTATCACTCAACTTAATGGAAGGCTATGATTTAGTTATCTATATAACTATCTCATTTTTAAGGTTCTAATAATTTTAGAGAATTTAGTTAACTAATTTAAGAAAATTCAGTGAGCCAATTTTGATCCTCCCACTGACTTCACCAAGTCAGAAAAGAATCTAATCTAAGCTGACATTAGGAGCACCTAAATCAGTTAGACTGATTTACCTAATAGACATGGGTGAGTCTGAATCACCAGGTGATCTAATCAAAATCTAACTCACTAGGATGGCCAGGTAAGTGAGATCAGTGAAAGAGATATGCCATTAACTCGTCAAAGATCGAATCAGTGCGAGTAACTCCCAATTAAAAATCATTGGTCAAACTGCTAAACTTATCTTAGACACCATCCCATTCATTAGTTTTAATTTGACCAACCTAGTAATTTTGGATTCGACCGCATAGCCTTGAATCAAGTCTATTTGGTCCTTGTTAAAGGCATGAACTTGACCAACTACAACTATTATAATTGAGTCTATAGAGTTCTTGACCTAATCTAAATTAAATTTAATTAGATTTGATCAATTACTCTAAATTAGTCCATCTTTTAACTAACCTTAGGTCTAATCCAATTTATGGACCTAATTCAGCTAACCCAATAATCCATAAGTTTATGATTAATGACTTAGAGTCTTAATTCATAATTCTAGACACTAAATTATTATACTTAATTTTTAATTAAGTTTATGGGCTGAGGGTTAGGGTTCGGTATTTTAAAAATATTTTTAATTTTGAAAGATTCTTTACAACTTAGCATTATTCACCAATTGAGTCGACTCATTTCAAAATTAAATCATCTTAATTCATAAACAACACTAGTTGTAGGGTTTAATATGAAATTATGTACACTACATAATTATGAAATCATGAGTCAAACTTTATCTAATTATGCATTCATGATCATAAATCAAATTAAAGCCTAATATAATTAAATCATAAGAATATTAGATCAAATCTAGTAATTTCATGATTAACGATATAGATTAGCAATGTACCAGGACAACCTTTTCACTGTGTGCCAAACTTACCTTAGACACCAAATTGTTGAGTCAGAATCAATTGGGTTAGCCCACAATCCAGACTCTAACCTCTGAGCCTAATTAGGTCTTGCTTGATCGTGACTCGATCTTGACCCAGACTTAATCCTATTAGGCTGGTCAATTTAAGCATTTTTAATCCCATCTAACCAACTTTTGAATGGGTTTGATCAACCGCTTAGACCTAATTGAGCTACCCAAGCCCGAACCCAGTATTATGAATATGTCTTAGATCTAAAATTTTCAATTTTAGATCTAATTAATATTCCATAAACTTAATTCTTAATTAAGTAGGGTTCATAAATAAAATATGCATAATAAATCTTAGGGTTTCAGGATCTAGGGTTTTGCAGAAAGTAAGTTTTGGGTTTCTGATTAAGGACGAACACGCAGCACCCCTACACATCATAAGAACACCCCATCGAATGGGAAGAGAGGGCCTTTAAATCCTTCTTCATTCTTATGACCGGACGGCCAAGAGGAACGCCTTAATCAGGAACATTCAATACTACAAAACAATATCAGATCTATATCATATATCTCATATACAAAGTAGATCTAATCATGGCATATTTTGCATACATCTCATGTATCGAATCATGCATCTTTTCAGATCTAAATTATCTCATAATAATCTAAAAATTAGATTTAAATTGATCTTATCAAAATAAACCCTGATCTAGACAACTATGTAGAACTATTCTACAACTAGTCTAGACATGCATCAATCACATCTCATATGATGTTTAAAATTAAATAATTTTATTTACTATTTTTTAGATGTTATTATAACCATTATAATATCAAAAAATAGTAAATAAATAGATCTAAAATATGGGTTAATCAAATTAAATTGAAAACATGCAAGACTATTCTATAGAACTATTCTATTCTAGAACTAGTCATGCATATCTTCTAATCTTAGATCCTAATCATTTAATTTTAATTTTTTCTGATTTTAGATCTAATCACATCTCATGTGACATCTGAAATTAATTATTTTCTAATTAAAATAAATTTAAAATTAGATTTAAATATTTTTAGAACCATGGCTCTGATACCAGTTGAAGAGAAATCCTGATTTCTCGGTCCAGGTTCGTTCAGATCTGATCAGATCAAGAGATATATTTCAAAATTTTTTTCTTTGATCTGTATTAGATTTAAAATATTTTAGATCTAATTCTTATTATTTTAATAAATAAAATAAATAAGGATAAATTAAATCAAATTTAATTTACCTGATTTGGGTATCCTATTATCCTGTTGATGATCCTGTATGCAGCGGAAGGTTCTGGATCTAGCCACGCAAGCGCCTGGCCTCTACCGATATCCACTCAGACTAGATCTAGAGATCCTCTTCTTCTCTATCATATCTCCAAAAATCAGACCTGGATCTGATCTGAAGGATCTTCAAAACTCCTTTTGAAGATCAGCAGTCGTCCTTTGCAGCAGCGCAGCCTTCTTGCTTTTGATCGCCTTTCTCTTGCTTGAATCGCACCAACAAAAATCCAAAACTCCTTTTGGATATGGAGAGCAAGGGGAGAAGGTGGTTTGGCATAGAGGAGGGGAGAGGCAACCTTGGGGCGTATGGAAACTCTTATCTCAATCTCATATCAATCTGAGTTGGGTACAGGATCTTATTTATAGATTAGCTGTGATCCAACTCCTCTTCTTCCCAACCAATCATAACCCTTTGTGAAGTCAGATCTAAATCTGATTGGTGGGAATAGAGTCCCCTAGATTCCTCCTTAGAGGGCGCCTAAGACCAGTCAAAGTTGGTTCTTAGAAGAACTCTAATTGGAATCCAAAAAGGAGATGGAGTCCTTGTCCAACAAGGACTCCTAGGCACCTCCAACTTGGGCACATGCCTAGGGTGGCGTGCACCCTCCTTCTTGTCAGGTTCTGGCAGGGGGACAGGCCCCCACCAGCTCTCCAATAGGTGCATGACATATGGTCAAAAGTTAAAGTGTCAATGGTCAATGTTTGACCAGTCAAAGGTAGACTTTTGACCAAAGTCAAAGAACAAGAAATGGCAGGTGACCAAAAATGGCAGGTAATGTCTTACAAAATAAGACAACCTTTTCTGACTTGGACATCCTCCAGTCAGACTATATGAAGGCCTCTAATTGAGCACAAACTCCTTTGGGTCAGACAGGACAACTTATTTATGATAGCAAAAGAAGAACGTTAGGTTCAATCGAGTGCTAGCACGATTTCCTTGAACCTAATTGAATCTCATTCAGATCAATTGAACTAGATAAGTTCAATTGATGATCACCAAATTCAAACCCTTGTTTGTGTGATCCAGTTAGGTTCAGTTCTGTATGGTAATGGGATATGTCATGATCTCTATCATCGACATCATCGAAACTCCTTTCGATGGATCAGAACTCTTCTGATTCGAACAGTTAGAATGATCGATCATCTAAATCATTCTAATTGCTCCCAAAATCCACCAGTGACACCTAGCAGTATATGGTGGCAACCCATCAGAGCTGAATACGAACCTCTTGGTGCAGCTACTTGTGTGATTCAGTCCTTCTATCTTAAGCCCGATCAGATTAGGGTTAAGGTAAACTCGTCAAACCCTAGTTTCTGTCATATGATGTAATCATTCGATTCGAGTCCAATGTGAAAATCTAAATAGAAACTCTTTCTATTATTTCACTCTGCCATGGTCCATGGGCTTCTGGACTTGATTCTCATGATTATCATAGGGCTGCTCCTCTACCACCGAGGTAGATAGATTCCATCTTGATGCCATCCAGTTCCTACAATGAACATGCTATAGCCAACATACACCTCAGGGTTCCATATGGCTAGGAGACCGAGTAATGGTGTAGTCAAACTATAACACCCTCAAGGTGAACTACCGATGCACCTCAGGTCAAAGAATCCAGACACACTACTGCAGCATCGAGTCAGTCATTGACGAGAAGGTAGACTCCCTAATGACTACTCGAGGTGGTCACGCTCAGTGCCCTCGTTCTCTAACGAGTACCTATACTCTCGCTCCGATATCTCCAC
The DNA here is from genome assembly GCA_006176705.1 of Cocos nucifera. Taxonomy (NCBI): domain Eukaryota; kingdom Viridiplantae; phylum Streptophyta; class Magnoliopsida; order Arecales; family Arecaceae; genus Cocos; species Cocos nucifera. Next base: position 56,202 of record QRFJ01005870.1, read on the forward strand.
ACCGTAGACTCAAGACTCATCTACTAAAGAAAAGCGATTGTACACCAACCTTCCGGATCAATCACCATCCTCGTGATGATCCTATGGTAAGGAGCAATTTATGAGTTAATAATGATTATTCATGTCTTAAATTTTCAACTCTTAAAAATATGAATTATCATTACCATTAACTCAAAGAATGTATCACAGATACTAAATACACATATGTGATAGAAAATAATCCATTTATTGATTTTAGTCAAAATTATAATTTTGCCCCTAGAAGTGTATTACAAGTGTCAGCCAATTCTGGCTTGTAGGGCACATATATCTAATAGGATCATCATGAGAATGGTGATTGATCCGGAAGGTTATTATACAATCGCTTCTTTATAATAGATGAGTCTTGAGTCTATGCTGTGGAGACACCAGAGCGAGAGTACAGGTACTCATTAGAGAATGAGGGCACTGAGCATGACCACCTCGAGTAGTCATAAGAAAGTCTACCTTCTCATCAATGACTGACTCGAAGCTGTAGTGGTCTATCTGGTTCCTTGACCTGAGGTGCATCGGTAGTTCACCTTGAGGATGTTATAGTTTGACTACACCATGACTCAGTCTCCTAGCCATTCGAAACTCTGAGGTGTATGTTGGCTATAGCATATTCATTATAGGAATTGGATTGCAGCAAGATAGAATCTATTTACCTCGGTGGATGAGGAGCAGTCCTATGATGATCATGAGAATGAAGTCCATAAGCCCATGGCCATGGCAGAGAATGAAATAATAGAAAGAGTTTCTATTAAGATTTTCACGTCGAACTTGAATCAAATGATTAAATCATATGATAGAAATTAGGGTTTGACGAGTTCACCTTAACCCTAATCTGATCGGGGCTCAAGATAGAAGAACTTAATCACACAAGTAGCTACATTAAGAGATTCCTTTTCAGTTTTGATGGGTTGCCACTATATACTGCTAGGTGTCATTGGTGGATTTTGGAAGCAATTAGAATGATTTAGATGATCGATCATTCCAGTTGTCTGAATCAGAAAAGTTTTGATCCATCAAAAGAAGTTTCGATGATGTTGATGATGGAGATCATGATATATCCTATTATCATATAGAACTGAACCTAACTGGATCACACAAATAAGAGTTTGAATCTGGATATCATCAATTGGACTAATCCAGTTCAATTGATTTGAATTAGATTCAATTAGGTTCAAGAAAATCGTGCTAGCACACGGTTGAGCCTAATATTCTCCTTCTATTATCATTTGAAGTTGTCTCGATTGAGCAAATATGTTTGTGCTCACTCAAGTACCTTTACCTGGTCTAACTGGAGCTTGTCTAGGATAGAAAAAGATTGTCTTAATTTATGAGATAAATTTGAGACAACACCTGCCATTTTTCATCACCTGCTAATTCTTGTCCTTTGATTTTGGTCAAATGTTGACCTTTGATCCTTGGACATCTGCCCATGTGTCATGCACTTATTGGAGAACAGATAGGGGCTTATCCCCTCACTAGAATTTGGAAAGAATGGGGTGCATGCCTAGGATCGTGTGCGCCCATGGATAGAGATGCCTGGAGTCCCATATGGATGGGACTCCAGGTTGCTTCTTCGATTCAAACTAGGTGACCCTTACCTACAGACTTTGACCAGTCTAAGGCACCATCTAAGGATGAATCTTTGGGGCGCTTATCTAATTGGATCAGGTGATCTCATCCCATCAATTAGATTTAGATCTGATTGCATGAAGCAATGCGATTGGTCGGGATGATACAGCATTGCATGGCGCAGCAGGATCTATAAATAAACCCTATCTGCGCCCAACCTAAAGAGAGCTTTTTCCTAGCCACACCCCAAGGCTGCCCCTCTCGCTCCTCCATGCCATCATCTGATCCTCTCTCTCCTCTCCACACCCAAGGGAAGTTGGGCACGAGTTTGGTGCGATTCAGGCAATCAAAAGGCGACGAGAAAGCAAGAAGGCAGCCCTGCTACAAGAGACAACAGCACATCTTCAAAAGAAGTTTTGAAGATCCTCCAAATTAGATCCAGATTTAATTTTTGGAGAAAAGAAAGAGAAGAAAAAGATCTCTAGATCCAATCTGAGTGGATACCGATGGAGGCCAGGCGCTTGCGTGGCTAGATCCAGAACCTCAGGCAATCAATAGGATCATCAACAAATAATCAGATTATCCAATATCAAGGTAACATTAATTTAGATTTAATTTTCATATTTATCAAATTATAAAATTAGATCTAAAAAATGTCAGATCTGATTTGGATCTAAGAGAAAATTTTTGAAATATGCCTCTTGATCCAATCAGATTTGAACGAACCTGACCCAGGAAAATCTGATTTTTTTCCTTCAGTGAAATCCTGATAGAACTACACCTCTAATACCTAGGTTGATAGATCCCATCTTGATGCAATCCAGTTCTTATAATGAACATGCTATAGCCAACATATACCTCAGGATTTTGAATGGCTAGGAGATTGAGTTATGGTGCAATCAAACTATAATACACTCAAGATAAACTATCGATGCTCCTCAGATCAAAGAACCTGACACACAATTATAGTATCGAGCCAGTCATCGACGAGAAGGTAGACTTCCTTACGACTGCTCGAGATGGTCATGCTCAGTGCCCTCATTCTCTAACTAGTATCTATACTCTCACTCCGGTGTCTCTATACCATAGACTCAAGACTCATCTATCCTAAGAAAATGATTGTACACCAACCTTCTAGATCGATTACCATCCTCGTGATAATCCTATAGTCGAAAGCAATTTATGAGTTAATTATAAAAATTCATGTCTTAAATTTTTAACTCTTAAAAATTATGAATTATCATTACCATTAACTCAAATGATGTATCACAGACACTTAATACACGTTATGATAGAAAAATAATTTATTTATTAATTTATAGTCAAAATTATAAAATTATCCTTAGAAGTGTATTATAAGTGTCAGCCGATCTGACTTCTAGGACACACATCTAATAAACTCCCATTTGATCTAAAGCCAATTGACATAAATCTAAATTCCATCTTCTCAAGATGGGTTTCGATCTTCTGCTAGCCTAAAGGCTTCATTAGTGGATCTGTCATGTTGTCCATGGAGTCAACTCTCTTGACCTCGACGTAACCCTTCTCGAGGTAATCACGGATGAGGTAGAATCGTCGCTTGATGTGCTTGGATTTTTGGTGAGACCTCAGCTCCTTAACCAAAGCTATGGCACCATTATTATCGTAGTACAGAGGGATGGCATCCGATGAAATCACTTCGAGCTCTGTGATGAACTTTTTATACTAAAATGCCTTCTTTGCAGCTTCAATGCAATGATGTACTCTGCTTCCATGGTGGAATCTACTATCATGGTCTGCTTGAAACTCTTCCAACTAATAGCACCACCATTGCACACAAACAGACTATCAGATATCAACTTTCGATCATCTATATCAGACATAAAGTCTAAATCTGTATAACCTTGGACCTAGAGTTCTCCATTACCAAAAACCAAGAACATATCCTTAGTCCTTCTCATGTACTTAAGGATACACTTTACAAAAGTCCAGTGCTCTTCACCTGAATTTGACTGATGCCTATTTGTGACACTCATAGCATGGGCTATATCAGGTCGTGTACATAGCATGGCATACATGAGGCTCCCTATTGCAGAAGCATAAGGGATCTTGCTCATGCATTCAATCTCCTTAGGTGTACTAGGGCACATCTTCTTGTAGAGATGAATACCATGTTTGAAGGATATCAATTCCCTCTTGGAGTTTTTCATGCTGAACCTCTTCAGCACCTCCTCTATGTATATCTTTTGTGAGAGACCCAGCATCCTATTCGGTCTATCCCTATAGACCTTAATTTCTAGAATAAAGGATGCCTCTCCTAGATCTTTCATAAAGAACTCTTTTGATAACCATATTTTGACCGTAGTCAACATGCAAATATCATTCCCAATAAGGAGGATATTATCTAGGTACAGTACGAGGAAGATAATATCACTCCCACTAACCTTTTTGAACACACAGGCCTCCTCATTTTTGATGAATCCAAATGATTTGATCACATCAATGAAATGAGTGTTCCAGCTCCAAGATGCTTGCCTAAGTCCATAAATAGACCTTTGCAGCTCATGGACCTTATGATCAGCATCACTGGATGTGAAACCTAGCGACTGTTCTATATAGATATCTTCCTCAAGATATCCATTTAAGAATATTGTTTTCACGTCCATCTGCCATATTTTCTAATCAAAATTCACTGGAACAGCAAGCAGTATGCAGATGGATTTAAGCATGGCTACTGATGAGAAGGTATCCTAATAGTTAATACCTTCATGCTGACTATACCCTTTCACCACTAACCTAGCCTTGAATGTCTCCATATTTTCATCTGCACCTATCTTTCTCTTGTAGATCCATTTACACCCAATAGGTACTATACCTCAGGTGGATCTACCAAGATTTAGACTTGGTTCGATCATATCGAGTCAATCTCTGACTTCATTGCCTCTAACCATTTCTCAGAGTCGATATCTGATATCATCTCATCATAGATTTTGAAATCATCATCATGAACCCCATTTCTGGTGAGGAACATTTTCTCTACATCTTTTGAAATAATACCTAAGTATCTTTCAGGAGGACAAAAAATTCTTTTTAATCTATGAGGTGGAGGAGGTTGTGATTGGACTGGCTCAATTTAATTAGATTCCATAGGTTCCTTAACTCATTGTTCTTAGGAGACTTTCTCCTTGAGCCTTATCTATCTTTCGATGCCACCATCTTGGATAAACTATTTTTTAAGAAAGATGACATGTCGACACACAATCACATTATGGTCTTTTGAAAGATAGAAAGAGTATCCTAATGACTCTTTAGGATATCCTATAAAATGATTTCTAAAGGATCTAGACTCTAACTTGTCCGCTTGCAGTTTCTTGACATGAGTCGGACAATCCCAAATTCTGAGATGACATAGACTTAGTTTCTTATCATGCCATATCTCATATGGTGTGGTAGTTCTAGAGGAAATCCTATTCAATAAGTAAATTGCGATCATTAGACTATGTTCTAAAAAAAAATCAGAAAAGTCTATGAAGCTCATCATGGATCGGACCATATCTAATAGAGTTCGATTCCTCCTTTCTAAAATCCTGTTGAGTTGAGGCATTCCAGGTGGAGTCCATTGAGAGACTATGCCATTTTTCTTAAGATAGTCTAGGAGTTTCCAACTAAGATTTTCACCTCGATTTGATTGAAGAATCTTAATGAATTTTTTAGTTTGCTTTTCTACTTCATATCTAATTTTTTTGAACTTTTTAAAAGCTTCAGACTTATGTTGCATCAAATACACATACTCGTACCGAGATAGATCATCGGTAAAGGTTATGAAGTAGATGTAATTGCCTCTAGTCGACACATTAAATGGGTTGCACACATCAGCATGTACTAGGGTAAGAAGGTTTGTGGCCCTTTTTTCATATCCTACAAAAGAGAGCTTGGTCATTTTGCCATGAAGGCATGATTCACAAATCAGATATGACTCGAAAGTCAATGGACTCAATAGTCTAGATTTCTCCCATTTGTTAATTCTTTCTTTCGTTATATGACCTATCCTAAGGTGCTATAGATACTTACCATTTATACTATCCCTAGGTCATATTAGTCCTACTGCATTCACGTTTTACTCAACATTTAACATAGATACATCAATATGCAACTGATAGAGACCATTAATTAAGAATTTACTTGCAATTTTATTTTTTTCAAACAGAATAGTACAATGGTCCTTAAGAAAGTTAATAACATAACTTTCATGTGCTAAACAAAAAATAGAATTTAAATTCCTGCTTGTTGTAGGCACAAAATAATAGTCCCTAAGAATCAAATCTAAACCAGATGGTAATCAAAGAGGATAGATTCCCACGGCCACAGCAGCAACTCTTGCTCCATTTTCGACGTGCAAGATCATCTCACCATCCCTCTGCCTCCTACTCTCCTCAAGAACCTGCATGGAAGTACCCAAATAAGCACTAGATCTAGAGTCAAGCACCCAACTGGATGCAAAAGAAACCATTAAGTTAGATTCAATCACGAGCATACCTCCAGAAGGACTTGCCTCCTTCTTGTTCTACAGGGTGGCCAGGTAAAGAGGATTGTTCTGCTTCCAATGGCCATCAGAATTATAATGAAAATACTTTTCTTTATCAGCGGCCTTCTTCTTTGGCTCTCCCTTCTTCTTCTTCCCACCTTCCACCTTCTACTTTTTCATAATCTTCTTCTTCTTTCTAAAAGACTTTCTTTTGAAGGACGTCTGCTCCACAGCAAGCACTGAGTCCTTTGAACCTTTCATAGAGAGCTCAGCAGTAACCAGCATGTTCATAAGTTCAGCTAAGGTATTTTGAATTTTATACATATGGTAGTTCATGATGAACTACCCATACACATGAGTCAAGGATTGCAGAATTATATCGATTTACAGGTCTTATCTAACTTAACACCGAGCTTCTCAAACTCTTCTAAGTCCTTGATCATCATCAGATAATGATCTTGGATCAACTGTCCATCACGCATCTGAGCCTTAAAAAGTCTCTTAGTGGCTTGATATTTGACTGCGCAATCCTGTTCACCAAATAACTCTTGCAAGTGAGCCAACATTTGACGGCTAGTCTTTATGTCTTCATGTTGGCACTGGAGCTCATCAGACATCGAGCCCAACATATAATACCTGACTTTGTTATGTTCATCCATCCACTTTTGTAGAGACGCTCTCTATTCAGCAGAAGAATGGGCTGGTAAAGTGGAAAGATTCTATTCCAACACATGAGTCAATTTCTCAGAATCCAAAATAATTTTGAAGTTCTGAAGCCAATCCTAGTAGTTGAGTTTGCTCAGTCTATGGGTGTCCAAGATATGGGCTAGTGGATTGGACGCAGACATTTTTTTGTAGAGAGTCAAAGTTTCTACTTGGATTTTATAATTAGACTTAACCAATTTATTTAAAAATTTTATTTTTAAATAAATTTTGCTTTCATTATTTTCTTGGATCCCTACACTCTCTGGTAGAGATGCAAAAATCTTCATGATTAATAATTTCTAGTGAGTGGTGCGGTCCCACCGATTGGTTCACCACCTTACCTAATAGTTATTGGTGATGGGTCAATTGATGAGTGAACAACTCTTGTGCAATGATTCTCTAATCATGGTGCATAAATACCTAGTGGCTAATTCATGAATCTCATCGTGTCCAAAATATTGATCCAAATCTTAGTTAAGTCAAACCCACTACTTGCACGAATTGGATTTCTAATTGGATCTCTCATGGTATCCAAAATATTATGCCCAATCCATCCTCCTACCAGTAGCATCCAATGCCTAATAGATATGGTTGCATCTTTTTGGTGTAACTGAACCAATATATCCAATCGAGAATAATCAATCCTAAAAAGGGCCCGCACATTTATAATTATGGAAGATCTTAGACTTAATATTTTCTTAGAAAGATTTGATTTAGGTCTCTTTAAACTAGACTTAACTTAGTCATAATAATTATAACTAACCTAGTGGCATGGATTGACTCAAATTATTAGCCACCTCTAATCAGAATTGGATTGACACAAATGGCCAGATAAGTGAGACCATGAAGAGATATGCCATTAACTCGACAAGAATATAATCAGGTCAAATAGTTTCTAATTAAAAATCAGTCAGTCATATCTACCAGACTACCTTAGACACCAAATTATCGAATCAGAACCAATCTGGTAAGCTTACAATCTAGGCTTGAACCGTGGAGCTAAATCAGGTTTTGACTTGATTGATTCATATCTCAATGTGATTCAATCTTGATCCAGACTTAATTCTATAAGGCTAGTCAAATTTAAGCTTTTTTTGATCCCATCTAACCAACTCTTGATTTGGTTTGATCAACCGCTAGACCTAATTGAGCTATCCAAGCTCGAACCCAAATTTATGAAAGTACCTTAGATCTTAAAATTCATAATTTTAGATGTAATTAGTTTCATAATCTTAATTCTTAATTAAGTTTGGGTTCATAACTAGAAATATGCAATAATCCTAGGATTTCAGGATCTAGGGTTTTGCAAAACAGTAAATTTTCAGTTTCTAATTAAGGATGAATGCGTAGCATCCCTACACACCATCAGAGTACCCCATCGAATGGGAGGAAAGGACCTTTAATCCCTACTTTGCTCTTATGATCAGAAGGCCAAGGGGAATGCCTTAATTAGAAATAATTACTACACTACAAAATAATAAATCTACAACATATATCTCATATAAAGTCATAGATCTAAACATGCATGTTCTGTATACATCTCGTATATCAATCATTAAATCCTAAATACATGCTTTTAGATCATATATAATATCTAAAAAATAAATTTTGTATTGATCATATCAAAATAAAATATATTCTAGATAAATCATAGAACTATTCTACAACTAGTCAAGGCATGCTTCATTCATATCTCATACAAAAATTAAAAATTTTATTTTCTTATTTTTAGATCTAATTATAATATTTATAACTTCTAAAAATAAAATCATAAAGATCTAAAAAAATTTAATCATATCAAAAAAAAATTAGCACTAGACTACTCATAGAATAATTCTAAACCTAGTCTAGATTTGCATCTCATACAAGATTGATATAAATCTAAAATTTTTAATTTTTTTGATTTTAGATCTGATCACATCTGATGTGATATCTAAAATTTTTACTATCATATCATATATTATCAAAAAAAAATAGATTTAAAATAGATCTGAAGAACTACTAATGTAGCTTTGATACCAATTGAAGAAAAAACTGCATTTTCCTACCATAGGATCGGTTTGATTTGACTAGATCTATAGAAAATATTTCAAAAATTTTTCTATAAAGTCTAATCAAATTAGAGAGTGCTTCAATTTAATTTTAATAATTTAATATTAAAAATTAAAATTAAAATTAAAATCATAACATCTAATGTTACCTTCAGGATAAACTGCCTTTATCCTGTTGATGATCTATGGAAGCTTTGGATTCTGGATCAAGCCACGCACGTGCCTGGCCTCTACCAAAGTTCACTTGGGTTAGATCTAAAAGTGCTCTCCTTCTAAATCTGATAAAAATCAGATATAAATCTGATTTTGTATAGCCTTCGAATCAAGTGATGAAGGCAGCGCACTCGTCTTATGAACATCGTCTCTTTCCTTGAAACCTTTGCGCCAATTCCTTTGGACCTTCTCTTGGAACCTTGGCCCAACCTTTGGGCATGGAGAAGAAGAAGAGGAGGGGTGTGGAGAAAGAGGGAATGGTAGGAAGAGGGGCTTTGGGGTGTGGAGCAATGACCATATGAAACCCTAGGGCATAGGGTCTCTTAAATAGAGTCCTGCGCCACCTCAATGTTCCAATCAATCAAGCAACCAATTGCTTGATTTGTTTCTAATTTTTTGATAAATTTTCATGCCAACTCACATTAGAATTGCTGTCCCAAATATTTCATATAATGCCATACAAAATAGATAGGGAGAAGGAAAGGAAGTTTGGTGCAGAATGGATTCTTCCTTCTCTCTTAGAGTTTGATCTCTATCAAACTCTTTGACCGGTCAAATCTAAAATTTGACCAAGTCAAAGCCTATCCACATTGGGTGCACACCTAGGGGAATGTGCACCCTCTCCATGCCATACCAAAAAGTGGGGGTGCACGCACCTAGAAAACTTCCAAGGGGCGTGCATCCCTGATCCCATCTTTCCTACAATAGGGTCAACCTTTGACCCTGGTGTGCAATAGAAAAGGTAGGTGACAAAAAATGATAGGTGACCAAAAATGGTAGGTGTTATCCAAAAATAATCTGATGAATTTAGACAACTCTACTCTGATCTGAATAAGTTCTGGTCAGGGTTTCGATTGAGACGAACCAGAAAGACTACAAAAGGAGAATGTTAGGTTCAATTATGTGCTAGCATGATTTTCTTGAACCTAATCGGATCTAATCCAAATCAATTAAACTGACTCAATCCAATTGATCACAACTAGATTCAAACCCTTGTATATATGATCTAGTAGGTTCAATTCCATGTGGTAATGAGATATATCATGATCTCTATCATTAACATCATCAAAATATCTTTCAATGGATCAGAACTTTTTTGATTCATACAATTAGATTGATCGATCATCAAGATCATTCTAATTGCTCCCAAAATCCATCAATGACACCTACCAGCATATGGTGGCAATCCATTAGAATTGAAAGCGAAGCTCTCAATGTAGCTATCTATGTGAATCGATTCTACTATCATGAGTTCCGACAGGATTAGGATTTAAAGTAAACTCCTCAAAACCCAACATCCATTATATGAATAAATCTTTTAACTTGAGTCCGATATGAAATCTTAAAGAAAACTCTTTCCTATTATATCACATTACCATGGCCATAGGCTTAAGAACTCAATCTCATGATCATCACAGGACTACACCTTCACTACCGAGGTTGATAGATCCCATCTTGGTGAAATCCAATTTCTATAATGAACATGCTATCGCCAACATACACCTCAGAATTCTGAATGGCTAGGAGATCAAGTTATGGTGCAGTCAAACTATAACATACTCAAGATGAATTGTTGATGCTCCTCAGATCAAAAAATCTAACACACAACTGCAGCATCGAGCCAGTCATCGATGAGAAGATAGACTTTCTTATGACTGCTCGAGGTGGTCATGCTTAGTGCCCTAGTTCTCTAACAAGTACCTGTACTTTTGCTTTGGTGTCTCCACACCATAGACTCAAGACTCATCTATCCTAAGAAAGTGATCGTACACCAACATTCTGGATCGATCACCATCCTCGTGACGATCCTACGATTGGGAGCAATTTATGAGTTAATTATGAAAATTCATGTCTTAAATTTTGAACTCTTAAAAATATGAATTATCATTATCATTAACTCAAAGGATGTATCATGGATACTTTTAAATATATACTATGATAGAAAAATAATTTATTTATTAATTTATAGTCAAAATTATAAAATTATCCTTAAAAGTGTATTACAAGTGTCAGCTAATCTGGCTCTGAGGGCACACATCTAACACCCATTGAGTCCCAACAGGCAAATCTCCCATTTATCTTGCCTACGGAATAAAGCCAATGATATCTGTCGAAGTCCGACTACCGTCAATGAGGGTTGAGAAATATGATGAGTCAAATAACTCGGATTGTCGAAGAGTGGACTTGGATCTATTACCTAAAGTATGGCAACAAGCTCAACTCAAGATGGCTGCTTATCGACAGCGAGTTGCCAGATACTATAATAGAAGGGTCAGGCTAAATAAATCCATCTGAGAGACTTAGTCCTACAAAAGGCCAAAGTATCCAAACCGTTGGATCAAGAAAAGCTCTCTCCAAATTAGGAAGGACCCTATCAGGTAATGGAGACCCTTTGACCTAGAGCATGCTAACTCAAAATACTCGATGGCATGGAAATTCTCCAAACATGGAATGCTGATAATCTTAAAATGTATTATCAATAAAATCAGCTCCATGTACCTTTGATAGACACAAAGAACAAAATTTTCACAAAGGTATCTTCAAAGAAGACCATGGTATCCTCTTCACAAATAATGATTGGTTAATCAATGTGTTAGTCGATCAAAAAGTGAATAAACTTACCAAATGAGAACCGATGCAACTTCGAAAATAATGGATGAAAATCGAATGATCAACCATCGGCTAGACATCACCATTGACCGACAGTCGGCACACCACAGTCGATATGATTTAATGATCAATCGATCGATAGGTGATACTGATGCATAACTTCCTAACAAAATAATAAAGAAAGAAAAGCATCAAGCTACTAGTAATGAACCAGCTGGTTTGTCCCGACAAGTAAAGAACACAGCCCTTATGGATTTGGCTTTGGCCAAATTGAGGGTCGGTTGGCTTACACCCGATCATCATGAACCTCAGCAAATTGATCAAGTATTGGTTGGTAAAAATTAACTAAAAGTTGGTTAGAAATTCACCCATGGTCAGCTTGCACCTGATCATTAAGCACTTTAATGATTTGGTTAAGTATAAGATGGTAAAAAATTGACTAAAAGTCAGTTAGATACCGACCCTAGGTTGGCTTGCCCCTGACCTATGAATGTCTTAACAAACGACTAAGTGTTCGCTAGTTATAAAATTGACTCTAAGCTGGTTAAAAAACTAGCTGATAGTAAGTTTCATAAAATTGACAAATGATCGATTAACGACTAATCAATCAAAGTTGTCACATACAAACTTCGTTCATCAAGACTAAGTCAAGAGGATGATTCAATTCATTTGATGAAGTTTAATCAGAAGATGAATCTTTATTCATCCAATGACACTAAGTTAAAGGATGGATGTCATTCGGCAAAAATGAATCAGAAGTTAACAGATGATGTTAGATTCAATTACTGGATGATAGACAGTTATAATGGATGATAGATTGGCACGATAGAAAACAAATACAAACAAAACTTTTCTTTCATTAGTGTAAAAAGAAAGTTACAAAATGGACTTTTATTCCTTCCAAAAGTTTGGACTTCAGTCTCAAAAGAAAAACAAAAATACAAGTTCACTTGTCGATAGGCTGCTCTGAAGGTTGATCAGAAGCGACATCGACTTCGATCGTCAATGCAGTGTCAGTCGGCAAAACAGCTTTGGTCGAGGCAACTTCTTGGCTCTCCAGTGAAACTTTAGCAGCCAACTGAAGAACAATATCCATCGGTGCTGAGGGAACCAAAGCACCTTTGGTCAAAGCTGCAGGGGCCATAGGAGGAGCCGACTCAATTGGAGTAGAAGCAGTAGTGGGAGCGCCATCATCCATTGGGCTACCAGGTGATCCATCATTGCCTCTCTCTTCCTCTTCTCCGGCACATTGGACGATGATGCTGCTGAGATCAAGATCAGGAAAGAGCTGTCTAATGACATCCCAACCATCACCAAACCCAATCCAATAGGAAGCTTCACTTCCTTGAATGATCAAAGTCTTTAGGTCAGTCGAAGCCTTAAATTCCTCAATGCCCAGCTCTTTTACCCAACCGAGATCTTGCTATAGAATCTGGATCTTTGTCTTGGCCGAAGATGCCTCCTCGTCGGCAGACTATCATTTTCAATGCCAGTTCTTTTCCTCCTTGGCCCAGTTGTCACGATCCTTCTTCAGCTTATTCACCGCATGTTTCTTCTTCTTAATGCAACTCTCCTATGCCTTTCCTTCCTCCTAAGCCGACTTAAGGTCGTACTGAATTGACTCAAGTTTGGATCTTACCAACCCAAGCTCGACTCTGAGGTGGAAGACTTTATCAAACAAGTACTCCCAAATAGGAGCTTCCTTCTCCAGCTACTCCAATCGATGAATGGCCGAATCTCGTTCGGCATTTGCAACCGACACTGTATCAGACCATGCATGCCAAAAATTGGCCATTTTATGATAGGTCAACTCAAGTTCGGCCATGTCATGAGCCTACTATTCAAAGAAAATAAACCAAGTTTGTCAAAAAAAAAGCAAATTACCAACTTATTCGAATAAAGGTCGTGTAGAATGACCCAAATAATTCAACCAAAGTCTGACTCCTTGTCTCCTGATCGGTCGGGAGAAGAATGGCATAAACCAAGCTCCTCGCTAGCTGAGGGTCAGAAAGGGCCAATCCACCATCTGGGGAAAAAAAAAGAA